>QANT01008389.1:0-16810 GCA_003254885.1 Purshia tridentata | reverse complement strand
TGCATCTTTAAGAATGTCTAAAGCATATTTTCGTTAGCTAATATAAATTCCTTTCCGAGACCGAGAAACTTCAATGCCAAGAAAATATTTTAAATTGGTAAGATCTTTGATGCGGAATTGACAAAGAAGGGATGCTTTGAGAGATTTAATTGCATGCTCATTATTGCCTGTTACAATAATATCATCCACATAAATAAGCACTGCAGTAAATGAGCTACCTTCAACTTTGGTAAATAAGGAATGATCGGCCCTTGATTGAAGGTAACCAGCCTGTTGTATGGCATGAGTGAATTTAGCAAACCAATTACGGGATGCTTGCTTTAAACCATATAGGGATTTGTTGAGCCGACATACCATATTCTCCCCCTGGCGGCGAAGACCAAGAGGAACGTCCATATAGACAACTTCATCAAGATTGCCATGAAGAAAGGCATTTTGAACATCCAATTGATGAAGAAACCAATTGCGAGAAGCAGCAATAGCCAAGAGACACCGCACAGTGGTGAGTTTGGCAGTGGGAGAAAAAGTCTCCAAATAGCCAAGAGACACCGCACAGTCTTGAATCTGCCATTGATGAATCCTAATTTGTTCTTGACTGAAAGGGCAATTTCAACGGACTTGCTCCATGTAGCCCAATTTTCGCCATTTAATAATTGGGAACAAAGAGATATGGCAGAGTTATCAGAATGATGAAAATAGTAATGACTTGATGGATCAAGAACGTTCTTCTGTTTGGTGGAATCAGAATCACTGCTATCCTCCATAGTGGAATGGAAATAAGAAGATGAAAGGATTTGAAGAAAATCTGGAAACGTTTCCAGCTTGCAAAGGAAAGCAAATATGGTTTAGATGATTTTCCTATTGCTCTGATACCATGTTAAAATGGAAGAATAGAGTATTTGGGAAAAAATTGATATTCCTTGAATGAATATTTACGGAGGCTACAGACTGTTATAAGGAGAAACAAATAAGCTAATCTAGGCAAGTGAATATATGCAAATAAATGTACAATATATTCTAAGCTATAATTAAGGAAAATATCACGTAACAAAATTTCAAAGGTAAATTTTCCTTATTCAACAGTAATGAAACAACAAATTTCAATTGTGTGCGCAAACCAACTAGAGAAGGGGACATTGCATGTTTTTAACTATGGCTTAACTTTGGGAATTCATCCCACCCTCCTAAAAAGAACATATAGCTGCATCATTCTCCTTTAACAGAAGTGCATGGTTTTAGATGATTATTAGATCGAGTTTATAACATCTTTCTACCCCAAAAATTAAAAGACACCATCTACTACGAAACCAACATGGATTTAGGACATGTTAATTTCAGCCTGACCTTCTATAAAAGCTATAGGCCACGACCACTGTTGCCACTGCTCCAACCACACTGGCAGTTGCAAGAACATACTTTGCTCCCATTTTCCAATCCAGCATGACAGTGTGCCCAGTGCATCGTTCTTGCCACATGCTTCTGAGGTTTCCTTCAGCCCTTTTTCCTCGCTTCCACTGTTCTGCTGCAAACTTCCATCTCTGCAGCATGTAAATCAACTAACACCCTAGCAACAACCAGCAAGGTTCTCCACTAGTGTATGGGTGAGGTGAGGTCCTGAGGCTTAAGAGTCTAAGGATTAGTGGTTGAGCATTGTGAGCTTCTTGACTCTCAATTGTGTTTGAGGGTGTATTCAATTAGGATTTTAAGGACTTTTGTAGAGTTTTTAAAAGTTATTGACTTTTGCAGAGTTCATAAATTTTTAACGACTTTTACATACCCCATATAAATTTTTACATACTCTAACTTTCATAAACTCCATATAAGTCTTCACAGACTCCATACAGATTTGATTCCAATTATTTTGAAAAAAATCATAAAACCCTTTAATGTTCTAATTCTAATAATATTTGTTTCAATTAGAAAGTCAAACCATCAATTATTGCTTAAACTAACGGTTCGACTAATATATAGCTCCAATAAAACTTATACAAAAGACAAATTAATAACAAATGAAAAATAATAGCTATAACTCTTTTATTTCTCCGTTAATAACTATGTACATATTTATATATATACTTTTGATTGAACTGTGGGTATGAACTATGAAAATAAAAATATTATAAAAAGTTAATGTTGATTGGGGGTGGCCGGGGTTTGATGCTAATGAAATAAAAATAAAATTTTTTGTTTTATATTTTTTTAATTTTTAAAATAAAAATAAAAAATTTATTTAAAATCCTTTGAAATCTGCAGGAGAAAGGCATGAGACTTATTGACTTTGATATAATATAGTTTACACTCCAAAGTCCATGAAAGTCTATCATTTAATGAATTCTTTATAACTCAATGACTTTTTGAATACTGCATATATAACTTTTATAGACTTTTTAAAAGTTTTGATTTAATACTACCAAACTTTTTCAGACTCTTTAAAAGTCTTAATTGAATAACACTAGATTTTTATAGACTCTTTAAATGTCTTGATTGAATACCATATGACATTTCAATTCCACTAAAATTATTTAAAATCCTATTTGAATACACCCCCTTGTGTTTGGGTAGGCAAAAACAATAACATTTTAGAAGAGTGAAACTAACCCACCCTTTTACTTATTAGTTAACATATCAGTTGACATATTAATCTCATATGTTGACAAAAAATAAGAAAAAGCATAAACCTTTATATTAGGTGTGTTTAGGCGTGTATGGTGGGAGGGAAAAAAAATGATAAGATGGAAAAATTATCGATTTATGATATCAGTTGATAGTGTAGACTGATGTATTTACAAAATTGTTAAGATAAAGGAAACATTATATATCAGTTGGAAAAAAAATCTGGTGATTTCTAATAGAGTACATAAAATTAGCAAAAACATTAACTAATATTATAAATTTTACAATATCAATAAATTTCAAATCTAATACAAAATAGGTGATATCTAATGGGCTATTTTGTGGTAGTGGTAGCTGACATTAAAGCAGCATTCCAAAAGCATTGTTGGGTAAGGACCCGTGGAGGTCCATGATCAGCTATGTGGTCAGGGATGTGTTGGTGGTTTTTGGGTTGGTTGCAGCTGTGGTTTATATAAACAAGTGGTTCGTTTGGTCTCTCTACTGCTCTTGATTAATGCGCATGGTCGAAAAATGAGGGGCCAAAATTTTCTAAAGGAGTTGAAGTGTGCCTTTCATGGCAAAATTGGAGTAAAATAAAATTTAAAAAAATTCAAAACTATTATGAGCCATAAAATTTAATTTTGGACATGTGGCATTAAGAGATCAAAAGGCAGATTGAAAAAAGCTTAGGTTAAGAGAGGATCCAAATCCTTGAGGAATAAGGTAACATTTGCGTTGGGGATATAAATTATTAACAAACGACTTCTTACAAGTGGTTGGTCCTACCATATTAGAGTCTGAATTTGCTGTCCCCAAATTGGGTGTACCCTCTCTGTCACTCATCTACTTTAATGGCATATATCTTGGGAAATTGCCTCAAATAACCCAAATAAATATCAAAAGGACTTTTTTACACCCTACAAAAATTTTCTGACTTTTCTAGCTTTTTGTCCCAAATGTGGACAAATATACCCCCACCCCACCCACTAACGTCCATCTCCACCTTTGTTAATCTACTCCATTCCGTCAGTATGCCCAAACCGTTGCAGTTAACTTCCAAACCCAACTCCGTTAGCTCCTCTAAACTGCAGTAACCTCCCATTACAAAACCGTAGCTTGTGTGAGCTTGCGAACACTGTACGAACCAGAGGGCCGAGACAGAGAGACAGTAGCGATGAGGAAGACCGACGTTGACATCAGAGCCGAGTGTTCGTGACGTTCCCCGTCTCCCGTGCGCCAGAGGTTCCCAAACCGTTGCAATTAACTTCCAAACCCAACCCCGTTAGCTCCTCTAAACTGCAATAACCTCCCATTACAAACCGTAGCTTGTGTTACCTTGCGAACACTGTGTACGAACTAGAGGGGCGAGACAGAGAGACAGCAGCGACGAGGAAGACCAACATTGACATCAGAGTCGAGCGTTCGTGACCTTCCCCGTCTGCCGTGCACCAGAGGTCCATCGCCAGCTAAAGGCCGCCATACCCAAAAGTGGGTCTGCTGATTTGGCGAGAAGATCTATTTCTTTAACTTTATTGTTGGCTTTGTTGCATTTGAGGTCGGGTTTTGGGTTGGAAGAGTGGATGTTTTGTGGAGAGTTCACTGGGACTCTCATTTGGGGTTTGTCTGTTTTGGGGTTTTTCTTTTTTGTTTGAGAAGTTGGTGTTTAACTTACAGAAGCTGAAAAAAACAAGTTTTGTGCTTGGCATCATATTTGAAAATGGGATTAGACTTAGCAGGATATACAAATATGTTCTTTTCTTGTACAATCTGTCAATTGGTCTGAGAGTTGTACAAATATGCAATTATGGTTAAAGACATATATGCAGAAGATGCAAGACAGGTTTCCCAATGATTTCTCTTGCATTTGAAACTCATGATATTGTGCCATACAACTTATGGCAGTATGTACATATATGGCATTGTTTTAGTTTATCCACAGATTGGTATATGAATCAGTCCATTTTGGTAATGGATAATCTGGCTTATCTTGTAGGATATAGTACATGATTTAAAAGAAGATGCAAGCCAAAATAATTGAGTTGTTAGATAATTTTTCAAATAATCCAATGTTG
This sequence comes from Purshia tridentata, assembly GCA_003254885.1. Lineage (NCBI taxonomy): Eukaryota > Viridiplantae > Streptophyta > Magnoliopsida > Rosales > Rosaceae > Purshia > Purshia tridentata. Next base: position 12,125 of record QANT01008389.1, on the reverse strand, counting down.
TCATCTCTCTTAAATCCGTATCGTACTTTATGTAGGATTGTTGTTGGCTTTTGGGACTGTCCTTGTTGTCTTACAATCATTGACATGATTACATTTGAGAGCATGAGATGCACTTATGCGGTCGAGGATTAATGCGCTAGCAAGTATTGGAATGCTGTGTCCACACATTGTCCGCACATTGTCCACACATTGTCCACACATTGTCAATACATTGTCCACACATTGTCCACTTATTGTCCAGATATCTTTCACCCATTGTCCACCTATCGTTTACACATTGTCTGCAAATAGTCAGAAAGTTTTTCAATTTTGTCCACAATTTGTTTACAGATTGGCTATACTATGTCTGCAAATTAATGTTTGTCCACAGCTTTTCAGATGTTGGATGGTTCGAAGTATGAATTGAAGTGCAAATACCCTCCGCACTCTGCCAGGATCAATTGTCTGTCACTGCTCACCAAGGGCATCCGAACATTAAGGGACAGGTTCACAGCTGAAGAAATGGATAGATTCCGTGGCAATTGTTTTGGCCACTTCCTTGCTGTTAAGGACTGATTTACGTTCAGCGCATCACTTGTGCACCAGCTGCTGCTTCGGCAGGCGCATTGCGATGATGACCACGGCGGTGGCATGGTCATGATGCTTTCGAACCGGCATGTTGTGCGGTTTGGGAAGAGAGAGTTTGCCCTTATAACAGGGCTTTCTTTTGGGCCGCAACCGAAAATAGACTTCAAGAGTTACCCAACAGTGGAAGAGATGAACGAAGCCTGTCGTCTGAAGGCAACATATTTCCCCAACCGAAAGGCCGTGACTAGGAATGAGCTAGATGTAGTGTTTCATTCCTGCCAGGACAGTGAGGATAGATATAGGTTCGAGCTGCTGTATTTTTTAAACTTTGTCTTGGTGGGAAAACAGAAGAGCAACATCATCGACCTCCGGTTCGTAAAGCTTGTTGCGAACGTTGAAGATTTTTGTAATTTCCCTTGGGGTACAGTTTCCTATGGTTCGACGATGAAGGCATTTAGACTTCTAAATTTCCAATATCGGTAAGAAAGGGCTGAGCGTGAAGGGAAAAAATCGATTGATTACGAACTGACTGGCTTCCCTTTAGCACTGCAGGTAACGAGTTAGTACATTTACTTGTTTTTGCCGCGTGGTCTGATTGTGATGTATTGTAAAATTGTCGAACATGCTCTGATACCACTGGTGTTTTATCTCCTAGGTCTGGGCTTATGAATGTCTTCCCAGCTTGTCCTCCGTCGGTGATGCTATTAGGGTTTCAAGTGATGCTCTTCCCCACATTTTGTGGTGGAGAACTCTGGTGGCATGTCCTTTAAGCAGCTGATGGCCAGTGTGCTTATATTTGATGAGGTAAGCTATGACACACGTGCACCTCACAGCCTATGCTTTAATGTCAGAAAATGAAGCTAACTCGGTATTTGTTTGGTTTGCAACTATTTATTATTATACCTGCGGTTGGTTGATTTGTCGTACTTGGTAACAGTTTTGGTTTCAATCAATTATTATATCCTTCTGTTTTCATTTAGGTTTTTAATCGATCTGATTTATTTTTTTGGGAGTCGTATGATCGAAAAATCTGCCTATTATGATAAATTTAGAGACTACACTGCCTAATAGTAAAATAAATCTTTAATCAATGTGCAATTGGTTCTAATCTTACTTGGTAAGTTGCTTATATCGCACCCAAGGGTGGGTTAATCAATTTTTTGGCTCAACGTTGCTGAGCACTCAAAGAATCAGATTAATTGAATGAATGAGTTTGTTCCCTGTGAATGGAATGTATATTAATGAATCGGCCTAAACAGTAATTAAGGCTATTTTGGTTTTGGAATATTGATTTATATCAATTTTGCTTATATAATGCCATATAGCAGATACAATTTGTGTATATATATATATAGTTTGATGTTTCAGTGACAAATGAAGTGTCGAAACTTTTGCTCTTGTTCGACGACACATTGTCTGCACTCTGTCCACAGTTTGTCCTCGTCCACACATTTTATAAAATGGTAGCACCTCCCTTCTGATGGACTGATTGCTTGCATGTGTCTATTTGAACATGCTGCAGTTTATCCAAAACATGTGAATATAATTTTTTCTATCTTAATTGCTGGGTTGCAACTTTCATATGCTTGATTGTCAGATAAGGAAGCTAATGCGGTGTTCTTTGGGTTTGTAGGAAGACTTAGACCTGCATGTGATTCAGCCCTCAGCATAGGAGAAGTCTGCCGCATATTGGGATCGGCGATGGAATAAGCCTGACCTTGAAGATCAAAGGTTGAATGCTGAAAACAACGAAGCAGTAGGTAGAACAACGTCTGCTGCCAATGCTTCGCACCCCACGGTCCCTCACTAGCCGCAAGACCCCACTCTTATAAGCCTGCATTTCTATATATTTACTCAAATCTCCTTGTGAATTTGAATTGCAGGGGCTAAATATGGCTAAAGTGTTTTGTTACTGATTAGGCTATCATTTCAACTTTCCTGGATTAACCACTATGATTAACCCTTTCAGGTTTCCATTTTAAAGCACTGAATTTTACAGTTTATAATTTGTCACACTGTGCTTGTTTACAAGCGGTGGACACGTGATGTAGAAAGAGTAGACAAATGGTGGACACATTATATGGCTTTTCTGGCTACTCCTTCTGGCTTGTCCGGAATGTGTCTGCTGCCTGTACACTACTTGGCGTTGTCTATAGGTTTTGAAAAAGTTGATTGTTTATCGTTTTAACTGACCTGATGGGTTAATTGCTTTCCTAGGTCGCGATGATGGACGCATTTTCTGAGAGGTTTCAAAGGGACCTCGTGCAAGTGAGGAATGAAGTGATGGCCGAGGTGAAGGCTGAAATGCAAGAGGTGAATGGTTTATTGGCTGAGGTGAAGCGCATGTTGGCGCCTCCAGCCAAGGCCCAGTCTGATGAACCTCAGATTCCCGGGGAGGCCCCACATGGGAATCCCACTACAGGCTGCTCAACCGACGAGCCAGTGCACACTTGCAATGAAGAAGATGACGGTCCGCTGGGTTCTAAAGACTTTAGACTCCACAACTTGGCAGGAGGAAACATCGTCCCCGGTCCCTCCCTCCCCACTAAAGAAGTGAAGTAGGATAATGTCAGGCTTCCTATTGACGAGTCCATAGCTGATCCCATGAAGGAGGTTGCAACCATAGCAAAATCATATGTGGTAGCAGATGAGGCCCAAGAACTCCCGCTTACATGTTGCAACACTACTGCAGTGGCTATTCCCCTTGCAATTTGTGATGATAACTACGTTGATGTTTACCAACAAATCTGTCAGGTGGTTGGGAAGTGGAAAGACAATCCTGCAGGTACAGCATCCTCTGAGCACGACGAGGAGGAGGGTGGCCCAGGTGGCAATGATTCTATTGGCATCACTAGTTGCTCAAATGTTGCGTCGACAGATTCGACAAGCATGGCTGTTGGGGGTCGCGGCCTCAGAACCAAGAAGCGAGCCAATAAATTGAAGTCGCCTTTTATTGATACTTCCAAGAAGCGGAAGACGGAGCATGAGTCAGTGTAGCTTAGTCCTCCTGGTCAATACGAGGCTTTGGGTATCATCAATGACTTCCTCACCTTCCTTCATTATTGGGATGCAAACCCCAGGTATCCATTTGCAACATCGATTTTCCCTCTCATTTGAAGGATATGGTGCATATGCATATTTTATTCAGTGCTTGGTTCGTGTTATACTTCTTTCAGTGAGACGCTGCACGTTGGCAACCATATGAATGTTGACCGGAAGTTCATGCATCACATCCTCACTCCTGCATTGTGGATTGGCATAGATGTACGCTAACGTTATTAATTTTTTAAAAAATCTCATTGTACTTAACAAATTACATATAATTAAATTAAATTTTGATCCTAATATGCCTCACTATTTGGAAATGTGGTGTAAATAATGTGTTGCAGCACATAAAAACAGCATTGTTACTGCTACGGAGGCGGCAGTTGGATCACCCAGACGTTTTCGGTACGAGGTGGACGACCGTTGACTATGTTTTCCCGGTAAGCATCCGTACGTGTTGAGTGTCAATATTTGAATATTATGTCTACAGCGTCCTTGTCCAGATACGTACTCGAGCATTTTTGAAAATTAATAAATAATGGACAAATGATGGACAACATGTGGACACAAAAGATGTGTTTTTCAACTTTTGATTTGTGGGTGTCCATCCCTATCCACTTTTTGTCCAATTTAGTCCATCTTTTATCCCCCTGTCCAGCAATTGTTGTTCACCCTATGTCCACTTGTTGGCCGCTTGTTGTCCACCTATGTTCACAAATTGTTTTAACAAGTTTGTGTCCACAGTTTATCCATTATTTGTTCACCATTTGTCTATCTTCCGCAAGTGTTTAAAAATGAGATGTCTACACTTCAGAAAATTTCATTATCTCTATATGTTAACTGGTGGCTGCAGAGTGTGCGTATTATTGTAAATTCTAGTGAGTTTAGGCAAACAAGACAAACCATAAGCATCTTTGGTGTAAACCACGTTGCAAGCCCTCAGCTACTCTTGTAAATTGTATCCATTCTTCTGCCGCGCAGAGGCAAGTCGTAGTTGATCTTGTAATGTCTTGTTATGCGCATGAGCATACTAGTGCAAGTCGACGTTGCCTATTTGTTGTCTGCATGTTGGCTGTACATTTGCACTTGCATGCTTTTAGTCACTGCATGGCTTGGGTGAGTGAATTGTGTGCTTATGGTAAAATGTAGCTGCATAATATGTCGTTTCCTGCTCTTGCAGCACCTCGTGATTATGTTGTTTGCACCTTCCAAAGCCGAACGGACAAGGGCAGCAAAATCAAAACCGTCAGCAATTCCCATCAGCTTGCTCCGATATGTGGCAGACCCGAACCCACCTTACGGTCAGCCATGGTTTGGACTGGACAAGGTCTTCTGTCCACTAAATATCTCTGGGAAACATTGGTGTGCTGTGGCCATTGACCTCCTGACTCGTAGACTATATGCGTACGATTCCAATGTCGAGCTCCATGCAGATCGCAAAATAGAGAATGCACTGCGGCCTCTATCTACATTGCTACCAGCCATTCTTAGAGAGGCTGGGTTCTATGCTCGCCGTCCTGAGTTGTTTTGTGATGGGGAGCCATGGCCCATGGAACGCATGGCCGGTGTTCCTCTACAGATGAACGGGTGAGCGAGCCATTAATGCATTCAATTATTATGTTTGCGTATTAACATGTATGTGTATTACTTCCTGTGGCTGCCCTCTGGTTTAACGTATGCATTTAAAAAAATTTTTGGGCCTTCTCATTTCAGGGGCGACTATGGGATCTTTATCGTGAAGTTTATTGAGTTCTTATCTGTTGGCAAGCCTCTTGATGGGTGCACACAGGAAAAGATTGGTTGGTTTCGACTCAGCTTAGCTTTGGACATGTATGCTTGCAGGGGTGATAACGTATAGCCTGCTGTCGCTAGTGGATGATGACTGTCTCTTGTGCAAACTAGACTTTTGGTAGAATAGTGTACTGTACATGCACTTTGGCAAAACACTTTGTGATTATGATCATTTCAGCAGGGTCGTGTCGTCAACGTAATTGTGAGTGACGGTAGGCCGAGACCATCTTTTGTACATGCACGGCATAGGTGATTGGGGTCTACCCGAATTCTTTTTAAATTGCACAGGAACGTTAGTTATAACAAAACTCATTGAGGAGCATATAGGTATTGAGAAGTAGAGCGAATGTATCCTTAAATTAAGAATACAGTGTTTTGCATTTTCAAGCACTCCTAAGTCCTCCCCTAGGTGGTCGAATCAATTCCCAAACCCTTGCATAGCGTTTTTGGTTAAGTAAATAACTTTTAACTATAGTTAGGACAAAAGACTAATCAAATGTAAGGGACAACCTCCCTGGGTGTCAAACAATCACGACCAATTTTTTGAAGTTTAAAGATGCAAACAAAAAGTGAACAAAGTCCAGACAATACGTGGACACCAAAAATAAAAACTAACTGCAACACATCATAAACTGCTGCATTTTCTATATGCACCTTGCCCACATTGGCTATGGGATCATTGTCATGGGAAGCTTATTATTTGTAGTCGACAATGTTCTGTTTGCAGTTGGAAACTGGTAAGGCCAAATTTTTTGTGGCTTCAGTGAATCACATATTTAGTGAATCGCAATGGGTTCATTGCGAGTTGAAATGTGACGAGCAATTTTTGCATTATGAGCTTACTCTAATTGAATAACCAATTAGTTTGCAAATGACGGACAAAAAGAAGACAAAGGGCGGACAAATTGTTGACACTGGTTTTTTCAACAGTGGGTTGCTGTCCATGCTTTTTTTTTGTCCATTTTCTGTCCGCCTTTTGGCTCCCTTAGTCAAAACTTTCATTCAACAAGTTTGTCAATCAGATTCTTAAAATTATGCGGACCATAGAGAACATGTCCACACAATGCCATTAACAATTGCAGCCACTTTTGCATTCTTGTATCTCACTTTCTGTACTCATTTTCCATGTATTTGTCAGTCGTCTACACGAGAAAATCCCAGGATATATACATATATGAAGCAAAAGTTTGATACTTAACAGCATGTACAATATCAACCTACATACTAACATGGGCATCACTGCAAAATAACAGGAACACAAGTCTGCCAATTCTGCACGAAAAAGGCATTCCCGCACAAATTACCCAGACCCTTAGCAAGTCCACACTCCCGTATACGTTTTAAGACAATGCGTGATGGTCATGGATGCCCACTGTTGCCACCCAACTTTTAACTTGCCATGTGGGGGGTAATGTGCTGCCACTAATCCTGTGGTACAGACACCTCCATGTATTCTCTGAAGAGCTCAAATCCTTTCATAAAGTGTGTGTGTTTGATGGCCCCAAATTCCACTGAATGCACGAACATTTTACAGCCTTCGAGGTATCGACTACTATCTTTGCCTCAGCAGCACGAATCTTCTGCTTCGCGATTGTATTTTTTCAACTCGGATCTCGTGCCCGCCCTCCTTGACATTTTCGTCCATCTCGACACGCATCCATCAGCCTTTGCCTCTCGCAGGTCAAGCTCTAGGTGTCCCACTCGCGTGCTTCAATACGTGGTCCTCTCGCGATACCATTCTAGGGGCTCCTGGTTGCCGTCTGTGGGTGGTTGTTCAACATCCGAGTCTGACAGGTACACATGATTGGAACCGTATGACTGGCCCGACCTCGCAGGATTATCTGCCATGTTCGTAGGATTGGGAGCGCAACGATGTTTGGCTTGGTGGACGTGAAATTTGTTTCACCTACTTGCAACTTCAAATGTTTGAGGGGAATACATATTGAGTTGCATATTAATACCGAGCTGCCATCAATGGGCAATTAAGTGGAGGCTCCTGGGTTAAGAAGGTAGGTGGATACATTGACTTTCATATTAAGTGGAGGTGCTATCAATGAGCGAGTGGACGTGCATCACAGAACTTATTGCCCAATTAAGTGGAGTACTTGACACTACCACAATAATATAAATACACAACACTTAAGAGATAATAGTTTTTTTAAAACTATTGTGTAGTTTTAAAGCATAACGGTTTTTTTTAAAATTGTTGTATTAATGTATGAAATCTCATGATTTTTTGGGGGTTGGTTATTTATGTTTTACCTATGCAACGATTTTAATTTTTAAACGTTGTGTAAACGAGAGATATATAAAAAACCGGTGTACAGTACTTTCATTAAAAAAAAGTACTGTAGCTTAAGTCGTTGTGTAATGTCCCTTTCCTAATATTTTCTTATTTTCCTTTATCACTTTAGTTGAAATCACTTTCACGCCCAAAATTCACTCTCACTTCTTACCTTTCACTCAAATTTTTCGATTTTCCTCTATAAGTTTGCCCTCAACGTTCAATTTCCCTATATCAGCGCTCAGCCCTCTGTCGATCTGTCCCTTAGAGAATCCCTCAACGTTTAGCTTTGTTGCTTAGAAAGGTGGTCTTCGACCAGATCGACTTTATCTTTCAATTAGAGACTTTGTCTTTGACCGTTTCTCCTTCGAAAACGGAACCTAGATATCGCCAGACTCTCTCTCGTTGTCCGATTCAGGTAAATACCATCTGGGTTTTCAAATTTTGGCATCATTTTGTTTTGGTTTGGGACAATATGATCGATCTCGTTTATGGGTTTTCATTAAGGGGGTTTTAGCTTCAATAAGGGGTTTTCCTTAAAATAGTTTTTGGGTTTTTAGGGTTTCATGAATGATCGATACTCAGGTTTCTTTGCCAAACATGGAAATCGATTTGGGTTATTTAGGGGTTTTCCTTAATATAGTTTCTGGGATTTTAATCTTTCAACAATGATCTATCTCTGGTTTCCAATTCTTTTAATGTACATTCTTTTGACTATGCAATATCAAATTATTTTAGTTATTGCGAAGTTATTTTTCTTTCTCAACAAATTGTTGCCTAAAATTTTTCTACCTATATGGTAAATTTATGTTTATGCAACATACTAGAACATGGATTGATAAGAAAAGGCGCTTTGGATTTCTGATGAGGATTGTGTCTATCAGTTTTGTCATTTAATTTGAAGAGTAGTGAGCACTCTGTTTCAGTTTTATTTTTTTGATAGGTTCATGTTCATATTATTCATGATAACTAAATGAATTTTTGAGGAAAAGAAGGTTAAGTTGCTAAGCACACTAGAACGATCAACTTTGAAATAGTTGGGTCGACAACATGTTTTGTCCAGACTACTTGGGGTTCTCTTCATGTCCTTTTTCAATGCTTATAAGAAAATTATTATTGTTGTTGGTATGTCATCCATCGTATTAAAAAGGTGTTAGCATTATGTAACCCAAATTTTCTCACAAGTTCAGTTTACAAGTATTATAATATTTCCTTCATGCTGTTTTTCACTCCATCTCAAGGTCTGCTTTGTTCAACAATGGCGTGTCATATTAGTTGATGGTTATGTAGTGGCATTGACCCAATTATTAGTGCAACAAATTTTATTAACACGTATCTGCTTTTCCATCATGCTTTTATTCTTTTTTATTCTACTAAGTAGGCATGTGGTTGTCTGGTTACCCATTGCGAAAGAAATCATTGGGTTGAGTTTTGCATCGTATTTGAACATTTCCAGAGATGATCTTAGCATTTGTCTATGTGAATACCTCCTATTAAAACTTTTGAGCATTGCCCTTTGAGGTTCCAAGTGAGAAAAAATAATTTATTTGTAATTACTTACTTTTTGGTATTCTGGTCTTCTTTTTGTATATAGTCTTTTGTCAAATATCTTACATTTGAATAGGTTCATTAGGTAGTAGGACCTTGGGTTCATGATTGAAAGGTCTTGAGCACTTTTGTTTTCATTGTCAATTGCTTTTGACCAAATTTGATAATTAAGAAAGTTCTTAGATACAAAGAAAAAGCAAGCTCCCTGATATTTTTTCTTGGTCCTGTATGAGCTTTGGAGGATATTGTTAGGGCTATCAATAATGCTGAGCTCTCTCTCCCTCTCTCTCTCTGCAAATGTTGATTTAACAAACTTAATAATCCTTTTGCAGCTGAATGTGTTCCTGACAAGACAGATGTATGTTCAATGCCTTCATTGTTGGCAGAAAGTTCTCAATCTTGATCTTGTTAAAGGATTTTGGTCCTAGGAGGTGAATTTTTAAAATCACATTAGTTATCTTTCAAAAATTAAGGAGCTTCTACTCATGTTTGTACTATATGGTTTTGACTGATTTTGTGTTGAAATTTCCAGGATGATGATCTATAATTGAGTTGGTAGCAAAGCACGGAAATAAAAAAATCTGAAATAGCAAAGTCATTTCCGCACAGGTACGTAAGCAATGTTGAGAAAGGTACTAGATGATTTACCACACTTCAATTAATACATATTATTGGTATTTAGTTTATTCTCTCTTCTTATTTATAATTCACCATTATCTATTTACTTGTTTGTAGTAGTGGCACCCACCCTCCAGTTGAACTCAATCTACTCCTAGCACACCTGCCCGAGCGCACCCACCCTCCAATCGAACTTAATCTGCTTCGAGCGCAGCCACCTAAATTGTGTTTGGGATTGAATTGTAGATCTTTTGATTCATGTATGAGTAGATCTCATTTTGATTCAAGTTCTTTGTTTTAACCCCAAATTTTTCTTTTTCTTTTTCTTTTTTTGATTGAAATGATGGTTTGAATTCTTTTGGTTGTTGCCAATCTAAGTGTGGATTAATATTGATTGTGATTTTCATGATTTCTATGAAGAGGAACTTATAGAGAGTTGATTTTTATAAATAGGAAGGTGCAAGAGAATAAAAGAAAATATGTGAGTCATGGTTCTGTCTTCTTAGTAAGCAAAGGTATGAACCAAAACACAAATTCTTGTCTATAAATTTCATTTATTCATTATTGTAAATTATTGTAGAATAGCTTGTACTTGCCATTTTTATCTTCTTATGTAATCGGAGGTAGCTGGAAGTGATTTACATGGGGTATCTATATGATTCCAGTACAGTCTCTGATACAAGAGCTCATAATTTATACATAGCTTTTTTTTTGTTTTTATGTACTTGAATAATTTGTTAGTTGACTTTTGGAATTAGTTAGTGTTGCTAACATTTTTGCTATAATGGGCTCTCCTGTTAATTTTAGTTGTTTTTTGAATCTCTTCCTTAAATAAATATATTTTTGCCACATGGTTTTGTTGAAACATGTTTGTATATTTCATAAATTAGTAAATATATTTCTGCTTGAAGCAGGTGAAAGTGCTTCGATTGGGCATCTTACAAGACATAAAGGGCCTGTTAAGTTTTTTTTTCTTGTTTTTTTTTTTTCCCTCAATATGCATGTATGTGTTTTTTGTTGGTGGTTCTTTCAATCTTGGGCATCTGATGATTACGTAGAATGTTTTCTCACACTCTATAACCTTAATCTTGTTATTTCTATTACACGTTCGTGATCTTGAATTTAATACAATTGCCCCAAATTTACTTGCATCTAGGGCTAATGATGGTGAAATTTGCATCTAGGACTTGACCAATCCTACAGAGCCATCTCATTTTCCACCGCTCAAGGTTGTGGTTCTGCATCCCAAGGTAAGGTTTCATTTTTATCTTGTCATAACAAGGTTCAACATATATTTTATTTGCTTATGTGTCAAAAGGAAAAAGGGGGAAAATGTAAGATTTTTAGAGCAATGTGATAGCTGCATCACCTTCCTTGTGTCTTTTGTTTCTAAGGATTTGGTGTTTGCATTTGTATATTAAGACATTCAAGATCCCAAGTTATATGCTTATATATAAGAAAATTTTGTTAACTAGAATTTTTATTTGAGACTTCTTAATGGACCAGTCCTAGGGGTAAAAGGTAGAGCTACGTTACATCATTTGGACTAGTCCTAGGCTAGGAAGCACCGACACTCCGACACCGTCCAACACGCCGAGACATACATCCGACACGTATCCGATACGGCTATAGCCGTGTCCGTTGACTTTACTCAAGTTTGACTCACCGACACGCTGCCAACACGCCGCCGACATGCAGGGACACAGCAAGGGACACGAAATGGGACACGGCAAGAGGCTTTTAACTAAAAACAAGAAAAAACTGAAAAAAAACAGAGAAAAGAAAACAAAACCAGAACTAAGGGGGGAGAGAGAGAGAGAAAAAGAGAGAGGTAGATCGGCGACTGGGCTCCGCGACTAATAGGCGACTAGCTGGAGGCGTCGCGACATCAGCGACTGACTGGAGGCGTTGCGATCAAATCGCGACTGCTGGGAGTGGCGACTGGGTGTGCAAGGCAGACGGCGCTGGGCTTGGCGACTAGCTGTGGTGGCTGGCTGTGGCAAGGCAGATCGGAGCTGGGCTTGCGAGGCAGATTGACTGGGCGTGCGAAGAGGCAGATCGCTGGCTCTCTGAAATTTTTGGTGTACCTATATATCTGATCAGCTATATATTTTAAATAGTTAAGCTAATATTAATAACTTAGTAATACTGATAATTTTGATGTTTTGTTTGGGTATTAATAACTTAGAATTGATGATAATATTGATGTTTGTTTTGGGATTTTGTTTGGTTAATCAAGAAATTATGAAAGAGGCTAAATTAAGGGTGAAAG
>QANT01008388.1:0-11169 GCA_003254885.1 Purshia tridentata | reverse complement strand
CAATTAACATATGGACAAATCAAGGCATGGAAGTACATTTTTAATTTTATAAGAGAATACTTATTAGATCGATTAAAAGTACCAAGTAAAAAATTAAACTGGCGTTTTGAAAATTGCAATGCTATAGTTCGATGTTAAAGTAGATTGTTAGATCGAGCTGCTTTTTGCATATACTTACATTGACGTCAGTCTCATATTTACATTTTCACCATATATGTAGCCTTTATGTAGGGAAGGGTGGCGGCCGTGAGCCCACATTAGGGGGCATACAAAATTAATTTATGTTATATTATATATAAAGATTTTATACAGTAATCAATTCATTATATTCGCATTCATTTAAAGTTCCATAAATCTGATAAGTTATACCAAAAAAAAGTTACGTATAAATCACTCGTTATGTTTATAATTTTCTTGGCATTTAAATTGAACTATCATCCATGTTTTGTAATCAGTCTTTGATCGAGATGAATTGAGTTCTATTAACTTTGACTAGATAAAGCAAATATGATCACATTTTGGTTTTTTAGTTGCTTTTTCGCTTACTAGATATTGTACGTTAATTATACATGATATGTTATCCTCTGTCTTGCTAGCTAATGATATAAAGTAGTGAAGCTGTACCACATAGTGCTCTCTGGTCAAGAAAAAATGCACATGTTGAACAAAGATATACAAATATCCATTTATAAATGGTTAATTTATCCACTCCAATTTCTCAAGTTGGTCATAATTAATTTGTCCCTTAATTTGGTTGGGCTTTCTTTACTTCATTTGCATATATATTTTTTTTATATATTATCAAACAAGAACAATAATACATCGACCATAGCTATTTGGAAGTAGCCATCAGCTGGTCACATTTTTTTTCTTATATTACAAATATTGAACTTTTCCTAATACTAATTCATTATTCACTCAACAACCACTTGAACTACTCCCAAAAACTATTACTTAGCTTAACATACCACACTTAAATTTCATAAATAATTCCAATTAAATACCAGAAAATAAAGTGCATGATAGAACATGCAGTTAATTTTATTATTTTCACGCTGCCATACGCATCCACAAGCATATATGATAGATCTGATTAATTAAGGATAAACCTCAATAAGAGACCTTAAACCCAAAATGGGAGTTATCTTATAGTCATTGAAACCTGCATCAGAAAACAGCTTTGCCCATTCTTTCTTGTTCCTCTCTTTTCCTCCCACCAAAACCATCATCAGCATATCGAAGAAAAGTTGTGTCTCAATTGATTTCTCATCTCTTTTCTGGTTCTCCATTATTATATCTATGATTATCACCTTCCCTTTTTTGTCCTCTCTACTCGTAATTGCTTCTTTACATCGCTTCAGTATTTTCACGCATTCTTTGTCACTCCAGTCATGCAATATCCACTGCAATTGTGAATTGTCATACCGCATATATATAAGCATAAAATTAATATATTAGTGTCAATATCATTTCAATTTTATCTGAAGAAAAAATAAGCACTCAAATGATAAATTCGTTTGACAAAATATCACATATAGAGAGACACAAAAAAATATCGATATATGAGTTTTACCTTTAATAGAATTGCATCCGCATGAGGAACTGCTTCAAACATGTCCCCTCCAACATATTTCAGGTTGTTACTTCCTTGAAAGTCTGCAACAACGTGCGGGAGATCAAGTACAGTGCAGTCCATATTAGGGAATGCATCAGCAATGGCTTTGGCAACGGTTCCCGTACCACCCCCAACATCAACCAACGACTCCAAGCCCTCAAAAATCCCCTTGCACTCATCAACCACCACGCTCGACACCAATCGAGCATCCCGGGCCATGGCATCATTGAAAAGTTGGGCAATGCCCGGCTCACGCGTCCCATAATCCCAAAATGTCATCCCATGGGCCATTTGAAACGGCCTGCCAGGATCGTCGTTTTGGAACCAAGTGCTCAAAAAATCCCATGGTTTGATCATAATGGGATCGAGCATGGAAAGTAACAGGGGTGTTACACTCATGGGATGATCCTTAAGGAGGAGCCTAGAAGAATCAGTGAGTACATAGCCTTCTTCTTCCTCGTCATCATCAGTTTGAGTCAGCTTTTGCCGGCCGAAGAAGCCGGAGTGGACCAAGATTTGCATGAGGCGGTGGACACAAGCTGCTTTGGTGGGGTGGATTGGTAATGAAGATATGAGCTGAGAAATAGTGATAGGTTGTTTGCCATTTTTTTGAATTATATCGGGTATGCCGAGTTGAATTGCACATTTGAGGGACATGGAGTTTATGAAGCTAAAGATGTGGTTCCATATGTGGGATTGAGCTTGGAGTAGCTCACTAGCACTCGCTTCATTACTCAAAGCCATGTCTGAGGCTCAAGATATGCTGAAAACATGTGGATATGTTTATATAGGTGAAGAAGTTACTGCCAAAAAGGAATATCTGATTTTGAAATTGAGATATACAAGTTAGGTTTAATAAAATTGAAAAGAAATTCACAAATTAAATTGAAAATATTTGAGATAGATTGAGAAGGAATGCTATGTTCATCAATAAAGTCACATAACAGTAATTATTATTCTTATTATTATTCTTATTATTAGTCGAAAAATTCACTTTAAAACCATTAATTTGAGCCTTCCATCAAACACCTATTAGCTAGTACTGTATACAAAAAATAAAGCTAGAAGCCTAGAACGCGAGAAGAATACTTGTACTAAAAACAAGAACACGCGTAGGTGAATTAATTATGTGTTTATCAGAAAAAGTAGGTAAATTATGTGTTCTTAATAAGAGTAAATAAATTATGTGTTTTCAAGAAGAGTAAATAAATTATGTGCTTGTAAAACAAAGTGTATATATATAGGTCGATCAATTTTTCTGTGCAAACATTTTGTTTTAAAAAAATTCCAAAATTTCTCCACCATAATTGATGATTCATTAGCAATGAATAATTTCACCAAAAAAAGAATTAACAAAAAGGAAGAAAATAATTAAAAAAGACAAATGAACATGTCACTTGTTATTAATTAAGAACATGTCAAGTTCAGACGTGATCACCAGCTATCTTACAATCACATGTTATTAGATATGGGGAATGCTATCTACCTTCTCCAAATTTACCTTCTCCATTATTATTCTAATTTCACATCGTAAATTAATGATCAGAACCGTTCATTTGTTAGATTTAACAATGAAGATCATCGCTACAAAAAAATCAATCAAAACTAGGTTATTACAGTAATTTATCCAAAATATACTTTTCAGAGATCGATTACATTTTACACTAAAAAGGGATGTTTCTCAATAATGTTAGGTCTTCTTTTGATGTAACGTGTCCATATTTTCATAATTTCATTAATTAGTTTTGTGGGTTAGTGGTGGTCCGAGACTAATAACTAAGTGGGAAATTACTAGGACATACCATATAAAATTTGTGGCCATTAATAAGCCAGATTTAGAAATATGCATTTGAGATAGCATGGGATTAAGTTTACTATTTAACAACATAACATTTCAAAGATGAAGAGAGAAAGAGAAATAGATGGAGAGAGAAAGAGACAGAAAGATGAAGACAAAGAAAAGAGACAAAGAGATAGAGAGAGAGGAATAAAGGAAGAGATGGAAAGGGAGGGGAGGGTGGAGGCCCCCGCCGATAGTGAACCTAATCCCATGCTATCTCAAATGCATATTTCTAAATCTGGCTTATTAATGGCCACAAATTTTATATGGTATGTCCCAATAATGTCCAAATTAGTTATTAGTCCCGGACCACCACCGACCCTCAAAACTAATCAATGAAAATGAAAATATGGACAAGTTACATCAAAAGAAGACCTAACATTATTGAGAAATATCCATTTTTAGTATAAAATGTAATCGATCTCTGGAAGGTATATTTTTGATAAATTACTATAATAACCTAGTTTTTATTAAATAAAACTTAAGTTTATTTAGTTTAATCAATTGTGTTTTGGTTTTAATTTTGATGTTATGTTAATGTTTTATTTATTTATTTATATGATTTATTCATTTAATTATATATATACTTAATTGTTAAAAATAATAATAATAATATATACATTTAATTTACTGGCTGGGCTTTTCCCAGCCAACTTCTACAAAGCACTAGAGTTTTTTTTTTTTTTTAAACTCCTTATAATTTGTTTACTGTTGTGTGTGTGTTAGTAAGTCTGTAGGTGAGGTGTGTGGTTGTGGCGGTGTGTGTGTGTTTGTGTGGCGGTGGGTGTGTGTGTTTAAAAACTAAGGTTACAACTGTAAACCCAGTAGAGCCACCCGAAACCACACAGAGAGAGAGAGAGAGAGGTGGAAGAGGAAGTAAGCTCCACCCACTGTTTTCTTTGTGATTTCGAATTTCAATTTAATTTTATAGCTTTGGTGAGGTTCAATTACTGATTAGAAAAGTTGTTAGGATTACAAATGCACAAAACTTGAAGGAAAGAGAGGAAGGATTTCGGGTTGGGTGTAGAAACTAATTTTCAGATTTTTGGGTTTATGGTTTAATTTGGGTTATTATGATTTCTTCGATTTTAATTGTTAAATAGGTTGTAAATTATCATTTCTTAGCCTTAAGAACCGATTAGGAGTGTTAAAATCAAAGGGGATTGAAGTGGGTTGAAATTTGGAAACTTTGGAAATTTTCTGGAAAATAGGACAATTTCGAGTACCCTATTTTGGACTCAAATATCTTAAGCTCTAACCATTGGATTTAAATAAACTTTATATGGATTTTAAAGAAAAGATGCAGAGCTTTCCAACAAATATAAATTTGTAAAAATCGGAGGTTGTTTGATAGCTTAAACGAAAGCCCAAGTTAAGAAAAAAATCTGAAAGTCGTATAAAATAGGGGAACAAATAAACTTTTCATGAATTTTACAATTATGGTAAACTGTAAGCCAATTACGTTTAGAAATATAGTTAAAAAAAGAAAGAAATGCATGTAGGGTTCGCTAGGTCTTTTGTGGGTTGATTGGACTTACTAATTGATGGGCATTAGTCCACGTGGCAATAGAATAGACACATTTGTGGCCCAAAAGGCAATAAATGTAGAAAATATTCTTCGAAAATTTTTTCATTTAAGACATACATTTTGAGGTCAATTCTATTTCATGACACATATTTAAGGTTATGTTGATATAACACATATTTACAGTGTCGAACAAACCATCACCTTTGTCAAGAATTCTATAAAAAAAAGACCATATGCTACGCACATAACCTATTTTCATGAGCAAGTTGACAATTAACCTTAATATAATAAACAAATTAAAATTATAACTTAAAAAAAATGGAAGAAGGAGATGACAGCAGACCCTATTCTTCTCTGGCCCAACCTGCCTTCGATGTCCCTACCTATTGGCGGGGGCCTCCACCCTCCGCTCTCTTTCCATCTCTTCCTCTATTCCTCTCTCTCTCTAACTCTTTGTCTCTTTTTCTCTGTCTTCATATCTCTGTCTCTTTCTCTCTCCATCTATTTCTCTCTCTTCACTATAAACCACCACTAAAGCAATGAGGGACGCTGGCTTGATGGCTAATCTGGATACCAGCAACCTCGTTGACATCCTTTAATGCTCTAGCGGTAGATTATAGTGCATGAAGAGAGAGAGAGAAATTTATAGAGAGAAAGAGACATAGAGATATAGAGAGAAAGAGACAGAGATAAAGAGAGATAAGGGCACAGAAAGGAAGAAAGGACTAGATGTAAAGATGGAGAGAGAAAGAGGGGAGAAGGTGCGCCATCATCGACGCGTATAGCGCACCTTTGCCTGCGATGGGTTGGGCTGGAGTAAGGATAAGGTGCGATTTGCAAGACTGCATCTCCTTTTTTTTTTTTTTTGTGTTNCCTTTTTTTTTTTTTTTAGTTTTAATTTTTTTTTCAATTTTAATTTGGTTTAGTTTTAATCTTTTTTAATTCTAATATTTTTTATTTTTAAATATTTAAATTCATTTTAGTATTAATCTTTTTAGTTTTTAGTTATAATATTTTTTAAGTTAGAAATATAATTACAATTTTATTTAAATAAAAAGACCAAGTTATCCCTCATTTAGACAGAATTTGCAATAGAAATGACGAATTGTCCCACATTGATACAAACTCTAAATATGTGTCTTGAAATAGAATTGACCCCAAAGTATGTGTCCTATAAATTAAAATTAAAAACAAAAAACAAAAAACAAAAACTCGATGTTCCTTCCTCCATACCTCACCCACTCTAGCCACTAACGCATTTTATGCAGCAAAGTTTGAAATTAAACCACAAATCCTCTCTCTTTCTCTCTCTCTCTGTGCATGCACAATAATACTCTATATATATAGGATATATTCAGCAATCCTTCCTCACATCCCCGAGCTAGTTGGCTTGACTATTGATCTTCTTCAACTCGACGTACCTACTTTTGAAGCTCATCATCATGGCCTCTCTATCTTACTTCTTTATCAGTATCACACTCTTCATCATGCCTCTCTTTGCTTCTTATGCCAATTCACGGCTCTCTGCCAGCTTCTACGCAAAAACTTGCCCAAACCTTCAAACCATTAATGTGCGCAATGCCATATGCCAAGCTATTTCTAAGGAAGCATGGATGGGTGCCTCTATCCAACGCTTTTAAATTCACAACTGCTTTGTAAAGGTGACAATACTACCATAGTATAATATATATAATTTCGTTTACGAAATAGTTTGAAATGTTATTGTCACACCCCAACCCAAGATTAAGAACTAATCCCGGGATTAAGGTGTGTCAGAGCATAGGAATTAGATAACCTCGGGTAGAACCTGTGGAACTGTGTTAAGTGTAAGGGTAACCTTGGAAGAACCTATGTAGAGATGCTAAGTGTGAGATTAGTTTTGGGTAGAGCCGGTGTAGATTATTTAAGTACACGGAATAAGTTTGAATTATCGAGTTTCAGTGCCCTTAGATTTTAGGATTTGTGTTTCAATGATCGGATGTGTACTGTGGAGGAATTTAGTATTTATTAAGTTTAAGACTTCACAATTGATCGAGGAAAAGTAATTTTTTAGAGATGAGTGTGGTATGCTTTCAAAGTGCTAGTAGGTAACTAGTGGTGGAAGTATGATTGTCAGTGAGAAGACGATACCTATATTCATATAATTATTATTTTGCTTTTGGGTTAGGGGAAACGACTGGCCATCGATTCCCTGATACCAAAAGGTAAATATTCTGATTAATGAATATGGATCAAGGGTAAATAGAAAGTGAACTTTGAGGTATAGAATCCTAGAGTTAAATTTTGCGAAAAGTTATTTTACTGTGTAAATTATTTTGAATATTTTGTTATATATAATATGTATGTTTTATTGTCAATTCTTATTTATTAAATATATTTAAGATTATTATTAGAGAAAATTTTATTTTAAAATATTATATTGAAATGATTTATTTAGGAAAAATTTTATTCAAAGTTTAAGTTGGTTGATGATTTAATCCCCTTAAAAGATGGTGGAAAGAGAAGGTTCCCAAAATTCTAGCACAAATGTGAACGATAATCAAGACGTGGTTATAGCTATATGGGAAATGGCAAGTGCTATTCAGGAAATTATAGCTCGGGAACATCGTCACAAGAATGTTGAAGATCGAGTTATGAGAATGCAAGGAGAATTTCAAAACTCCCAACCACCAAGCAAAATTTGAGGAGCTCATGCGCTTTGCACTGGAGTTAGTGCCGAATGAAAGAACGAAGGCTAATCGATTCCTGGAAGGACTCAAACCAACAGTTAGAGAAAGAGTTTCAATTTTGAAGTTGGAAAAGTATACAGAGGTTGTTGACCGCGCTTTAATTGCTGAGCAAGCAATGATGGACACTAAAAAGATGTGGCAGGATAAAGCATCAAGTGAAGGTCAAACCAGTTAGCGTCCGAACTTAGGTTCCTTTTGTTATCAACAACCGAGGCCATACTTCGAGGGAAGATGTTGCTATCATTGCGGACAAGTAGGACACATTCATATCCACTGCCCATTATCACCAACATACCAAATGCCGAGAACCCATCCACCACTTAATCGGGCACCACAGTTTCATTCTCAAGCTTCCCTACTTCACTATGAAATTCCAACTGCACCCCAATTTCGTACCCCACCACCACCTCGAGCAAGGGCACCCTTTCAACCGCAACAATGTTGGACTAGACCACCTAGTAGTCAACAACCACTACGTTTGAGAGGAATGAGAAAGCCAGAACAATATACTCAAGGATGGGTGTCTGCGTTTAATCAAGTGGAGAATCAAACTAATCCCATAGTAGAATACCTTCCTGATCCTATGATTGAAAACCAAACTATTCCTAGAACTGGGAAACAGATTGAACCTACTGTTGAAGAACAACACCTTTATGCTAGATAAGCTGAACAGGATTACACAAGGGAGAACCAGTACTATGATTTTGTGGCATACCAAAAGGATTACTAAGTAGTAAAAGAAGAATTGAAATTATGAGGTGATGGTAACGGATGGAGTATCTGAAAGATTATAAATTTGAATTCCACCACCACTCTGAGAAGTAAAAGCTGAAGAACGCTAGAAGTACTCCAAACTTTTTCTGTAACTTTTGAGTTAGTGCCAAATTTCGAGGACGAAATTTCTTTTAAGGGGGTTAGGTTGTAATAACCTTGTTTTAGTTAATAAATATTTTGTTTAATTAAGTCTAATTAAGTAATATTATGTTAGATTAGTGTTTATTTTTATATTGTATTTCATATAAAATATATTATTATTACTTTCACAANAAAAAAAAAAAAAAAAAAAAAGGTAGATAACATCAAGTGAAAACCCAGCCAAGTTTACTTTAGCAAACCCACAACCCAGCTCTAGAATTTTCGAAAACTAGAGAGAGAAAAAGAGAGAAGAAGAAGAACGGAGAAAAGAAGGTGGAAGAGAAGGTAAGCTCCACCCACTGTTTTCTCGGTGATTTCGAATTTCAATTTAATTTTATAGCTTTGGTGAGGTTCAGTTACTGATTAGAAAGCTTGGTAGGATTACAAATGCACAGAACTTAAAGGAAAGAGAGGAAGGATTTCGGGTTGGGTGTAGAGAGAAATTTTTAGATTTTGGGTTTATGGCTATAATTTGGTTTATTATGATTTCTTTGATTTTAATTGCTAAATAAGTGATGATTGATCATTTTTCAGCCTTTAGAACCTATTTGGGTGGTAAGAACTGAAGGGGGATGAGTTTGAAGAAATCTGGAAATTTTTGGAAAAACTGTACAGTTTCGAGTACTCTACTTTAGGCTTAAATATCTTAAAATCTAACCGTTGGATTTGAGTGGACTTTGCATGGTTATTAAAGAGGAGATGTAGAGCTTTCCAACAAGTATAAATCTGTAGAAATCTGAAGTGGTTGAATAGGTTAAATGAAGGTCCAAAGTTAAGAGAAAAACCGGGAAGTTGCAGAAAACAGGGGTGTTTTTGGGGAAGACGATGAACAGTAACCGGGAACCCCCACACGCACCGCCGGCGCGTGGTGGCGCGTGTGGTGGTTTCTGAGCGGACCCTGTCGCTGGTAAAAGGTCTATTCCCACTCAATTTTCGATTTCGAGTCCGATTGTGGGCTCTGTTTTGCGATCCGAGACCCTAAACGTAGAGAAATGCACTACACACATTAGGATTAGAGAGTGAGTGACTTTTGTTCTTTATTTAATTGTGATTTTCTTGTACGGGATTAGGATTGGACAATTACCGGGAAGCACAGGACAATTTAGGATTTCTTCTCAAATGGACGTATAAGGTCGGGCTGAGCTTTGGAAACCAGGTAGGGGGATCTGGGGAACCTTAACTTGTGATTTGGTTTTATTGTATCTTTGTTGAGAAACTATGCATGCGTGCTATTACGTGAATTCCTTGACTACCTGAATTACTTGATTATTATGTGAATTAGATAATTATATATATAAATAATTATGTGCATTTACCTGAACGTGCATGTATTTGAACGTGAATCATATGCATTGAGAGTGGAGCTATGGTGAGTGGGAATTGGGATTTAAATTCTGTTATTTAAATTCGTAGTGTGCGCAGGGAGAGAAGCCCCTTCAGCTGCGGTTGATAAAACGATCTAAACCCCAAGGCGCATTGGGACCTTTGGTTGCGATCAAAGTTAGGATGTCTTGCACTTGACTGCGGTTAAGTGAAGACTGTTGCAATGTTATCTATATTTCAATATGCATAGTACTGTTAACTTATATTATAGAGGGATCAGGACCACAGTGGTAAAATGCATAGTGTGGGACATACGGTCTGATTGTTTTATAATTGAGTTAACAACTATCCATATTATGGGGTTTTTAACTGAGGAAGTGTTGCATAACATTCATGTATTAATATTATGATTATATTATATATTGTTCATAGCATGTTGTATGTTTTTCATTAAAGATTCAATTTGATCAATTCTGCTTGTTAAGGTCTTATGTCCCTACTGAGCCGTTGGTTTGAGCTCACTCCCTCTTAGACTTTGCAGGTCCAACCCTTGAAGATCCAAACCTGTAGTGGGAGTAAGTAGCAAGGCATAGTCTGTAAATAAGCTGTGTGTTGTAAATTAAGCTTGAATTGGGTTCTTTGTGTAATATAAGTGGGAATAATTATTTCAGTTTATTCACTTATGTTCTCGTCATATTCTAGTTATGGAAGCTAATTCTATAATTAGAATGTGATTCACACCTTAATTCGGGATTAGTTCTTAATCTCGAGTTGGGGTGTGACAGTTATGTTATCAAATCGTGACTTTGATAACATAACATGGTAGATAATTGACAAAAATGTACGTGACTACTCACAATCTTTTATTATATATATATAGAGCCTAAGGCCTTTAAGTGTAAGATTTCACATTTAGGATTATTTGTAGGATGAGACAGATGGGCTTACTTCATGTAGTATTTCAACCATCCGAACCGTTTAGTTTTTAATTCTCTCTTCATAGATCATAATTTCAAAAAATTAGCCAAATTGGAAATAATTTACCAATTTAACTTTGATCAAACAAATAGATGAACTAAATATTTTGGCTTTTTAGGCCTCTATTTGATCATACTTGCAAAAATCATCTATTTGTTTGATTAAAGTTAGATAGGCAAATTATTTCCGATTTAACTAATTTTTTACAAAGATGATCTATGGATAGTAGCATAAAAAATAG
>QANT01008387.1:0-31929 GCA_003254885.1 Purshia tridentata | reverse complement strand
AAATATAAATAAAAACTCTAAAATAAAATAAAATTTTATCCATAAAAATAATAATAAATATGGTATAAAAATATGGTAAGAATAATATTATTTTTTTGCTTTTGAAAATACTTATGTCTATAATTTAGAGTGCTTCTATTTCCACCCCCTTATCCTATTTTCTCACCCACTTTATTTTTACACCCCTTATTAAAATTTAAAAAATATAAAAACACTCTTCTCACCTTTTATTATTTCCATAATACCCTTTAATATATATACCAACTCAAACACCCATTCACTAAACTCTTTTCACACCCCCTTAATTATATATTATCTCACTCACCCATCTTTTTTAATAATTTTTTTCTTCCAAAATCACTGATCAATAACAATCCTTATCTTTTCCCAACTAGTTTTGTAAGGTACTAATTAATTAATTAAGATGATTTTAACAAAGTAGTCCGGCTCATTCCAAAAAGAAATAACAAAATTAGTTAATTTAATCTCATGATATATATATATATATATGCAGGTTAATTAATGATCATGATCCATGCTATGGCGACTATGTGAGCTATCTAAATCTTGCAAAGGTGCAAGCAGTTCTTCACGTCAAAGGAAGATAGTAATTAGTAAAAGGGCAATAGTATCAGTATTATTCGTTGTATTTTTGAAGTAGGATCTTAATTTCATGGTGGTTCCACTTCCACCCAAGGGTGGAATATGGCGTGGTTGTTCTACCCAAAAAATAAAAATTGGAAGTTGAAACCATCGTACAAATTGAATTTTTTTGCTTACCTTTGCATTAGTAAAGTTCTCTCCACTTTTTATTTAATTGTCTATCAATGAAAAACAGTAAAATTAAAAGATTAATTATATGGGAAAATAAGTGAAAAATATTATAGGATTTATGGAGTTTAAGTCTTTATAAAGAAGTGGGTAAATAAGGAGTGAATGGTTAGAATTGATTTTTTTAAAAATCAAGTCCTTAAAAGTCATTTTACAAAAGTATAAATTTATCATTTTCGTTTTTATTAAAATGTGGGTGTGAAAATAAGACAAGTGGGTGGAAATATAATCACTCATAATTTAATACTTTACAATTTTAATAATTGTTTCAGAGACCACCTATAAGACTTATGTTACATATTCCTTTACATTTTCTTATTGGGTTTTCTTAACTTTAAACGTACTCTTTATATCTGTACCGTAGGATTTATAGAATGACCATTGATTTATCATTGAATAGCCTCAAAAAGGCACAATTTCATAATCTTGCAAGAGGACTAAATAATGTTTATTCTAGGTATTTATGTAAGACTAAATTATTTCTACAATTTATTTTTTTGGCTTATTCCATAGTACCAATATAAAATTGACAAGGTATAGTACCAATGACCCGACCAAATTTGACTGATGAATTTGGGTGGGGCCAAATTAAATTGAATGTTGTTGGTGACTCGCATAGAATTATAATATCATATCCTTACAAATTTTTATATTTAAAGTGCCAGATTGAGCAATATTAATTATTCTAATCTACATATTATTAAAATAGTGATTAATTCTTCACAAAGTCTTTAAATTCTTCAGAGCATTCACAAATCGCAAGTAACAACTCTGAGCTCATTGTGCAGAATACTGAATAATAAATAGATATATCTGCCCGAAAATGCCATTGGATCTAACGGCAATTGGACCCTAGTCCCATCTTTCAATGGCCGGATACCTTACATTTGTCAGATTAAAAAAAGGCCAAAATAATAAACATGTTACATATCAACCTTATTAGTGCGTGCATAAACTCGATCATTAGGGCTCATGAACAAAGCAAGACTAAGAGTTTTAATTTATGCAAAATGTGTAGATCCAATGTATTCTAAAAATGGGTAGCTAGTTTGATATACACTATTGACTTTTTTTTTTTTATAATATTGAGGTTTTTGGATATAGTGATTGTTTAAAAACATAATATCAAGTTTGATTCAAAGAGGTAATTAATGTTTGAAAGAAA
The DNA here is from genome assembly GCA_003254885.1 of Purshia tridentata. Lineage (NCBI taxonomy): Eukaryota > Viridiplantae > Streptophyta > Magnoliopsida > Rosales > Rosaceae > Purshia > Purshia tridentata. Next base: position 29,933 of record QANT01008387.1, on the reverse strand, counting down.
TCTCCAACTCGATCACATCCCTCCTTTTGTATGACAGCAAATAGTTAAGCGCGGTTTTAGGTAGCTTCATTGCATTATTGACCTTTTTGTTACCTTAATTTTGGGTGATTAGAGAGAGTGAATGGATTAAAAGTGGGGGGTACATGTAATTATCAAAACAACCTTAGTTTCTAAAACAATTATAAGTAGTAGGCGCAAAATTGATTTCTTCTTTTACCATGCATGTTTGAGAAAGATCGATTATCCTAGTATTTATTCTAGATTAATTAATGTATTATTAACCCACGCTTAAGCGCATGGCTTTGTGTGGCACAAGCTTGCGGAAGTAGCAATCAACCATCATCTAGCTTTCACTTCACATGCAAATGCTGAAATACATGTTCAGAAATTGTCACATAGTTTCCCATCAAAACTCACTTGGTGTTCTCAAACTGCATATTAACTGCATTATCTTGTTGTGAAAAACTACATGTTCATAATCAATCATATGTAATGTAACTGAGGGCTGTAATTCGTCAGGATTGGTCTAAGATATTGAAGACCAATTACCTTTGTTCTGTGCCCAACATGCATAATTAGATTGGACTGCATGGGATTTAATTATGAGATGATTTAGTTTCAGGCTCTGCTGCCATTTGTCTAAATTTTGTTACTCTTTTTATGGTAAAAATCAATGGAAAATTGTTATGCAAGTAAGCCTGTTTCTCTTGTATATAATGATCGAGCTAAGAACCATATGATTGACTTCCCCTGCATTAAATTCTATAAATATTAAAACATTTGAGACTGGACGACTCATGTACTAGCTACATATGCCTACCTATAAAACTATGAATTGAATTGGTTTGACCCACTTATGTAGCTGCCAGATTCATTTGGATCTTAGTTGACCCATTTATGAGTGGAACAAACTCTAAATGCCATTGCTTCAAATTTAATCCTATCTCATGAACATAATGGAATCACCAAATTCAGTGAAATAAAGGGACTTACGACCAAATAAGTTGGTCAAATAGCATAGGTTAAATAAAACAAAGCATGAAAAAGATGGCCTATATAAGTAACTCTGTGGAGGGAATTCACACTTACTAATTTTTTTCATTTTAGATGATATTTTCCTCTCATTTACTTGGTTGAAAGAAAAATAATTGTAATTTTTCTTTTCTTATTTGAGTTAAAACCATGCATCATTTTAAAATTTAAAACTTTTGTGATTTCTTTTTTACATTTGAGGAATCAAAGCATTGATCTGTTTTAATCCTTTCTCATTATTTTACATAGTTTTTAAGATGTTAGATGCGTAAGAAAGTGAATTTAGGTTGTATATATCCTAACAAATTTATATCTTTACCCATAGTAATATAATTATGCACTAATTTCTTACTCCTGCCAATTCTCTCCTAAAAAGGAAATTAAAAAAAGAACATGTGTGAAAAAATTTATACATTCCAAATAACTAAAAACATGGAAAGAATTCTTGGTCTACACTCCGAATACATGGCAAGATTCTTTGTCTCTTGAATAAATTTGATTTGTATTCAGTTCGTTGACAATTTTAAGTCTTTACCAAAAATAATTTAAATAATTTCGCATTTTTTTCACTCCCGCTAATCCGTCCCTAAAAAAGAAAATGTGCAAAAAATTTAAGAACATTCATTTCATTTAGTCCTAATCAATCGGGACCATGTTTATGTGAATGGTATAGCATTAATCCAAAATAATTAATTGATCAGATCCCTTATAATCTATTTGAATGCATAGCATTCCCAATAATTGTCTTATGTATAACCACAGCCTGAAATACATAGTAAGAGCAAATTTCTCTTCATGTGGTCAAAATTTTGGACCAAATATTGTAATAAAACTCATTTTTGGAAATATGTAAATGAGAAAATGGCACCCAATAATTGGTTGGTAGAAGAAAGGAGTCAAAATTGAAAACTGAAGCCCAGAAAGTTTCCCAATAATCTCCAAATGTGTGTGAGAGAGAGTACTAAGAATAGTACGTGTCTGTCTGTATTTAAAAAATGGTTGGGGCAGCAGATTTTGAGAGGAAAAAAAAAAACAACACTGACTTGGAGTTTGAGGTAACTGCTCTCACACTTTTGTTCTAATGTAGTCAAAAACTATATTAAATTAAACATATCTCTCTCTCTCTTCCCATGCATACAGATACAGAAATCTATATATAAGTTCATGGGTTTCTGCCATCTGGTGTCTCCCTTAACCTGCGCGTGAACCCACCAAGCAACCCCTCCAATTTTCTATATAATTCCTTTGTAGTGTGAGAGAGAGAGAGAGGCATCCAAAGTGTGGGGGGTGGTGGAGGGTGGTGGTGGTGCAGTTTTGTTGATCTCAAGGCAATGGTTTTTATTTTCTCTCATTTCTTTATTGGATGAGAGGTGCTTTGCCTGTGTTTTGTGCCTTTGCTTTGGGTTAGTATACTAGTAGAATAACTAGAAGTGTACCAGTCCTTGAGTTTGAGTTCAAAGCAAGAAAGCTAAAAACAGAGAAGAGAGAGAGAGAGAGGCTGCAAAACCCAGATGATGCAAACCCGAGAAGAAAGGTTTGGAAATTGAGGCAAATGTCGACCATGCTGCCCAGCTCGAGGCAATCCTTGATCTCCTTCTTCTACAACTCCTCTTCTTCTTCTTCTTCATCATCATTCTCTATCTTTCTCATTCTCACACTCATATTCTACACACCTCTCTTTTCCTTTGCCACAAACCATGAAGCCTCTCTTCTCTTCTCCTGGCTCCACAACTCTACTACTCCATCACCATTTTCTAGTTCCTTTTCTAACTGGAACATTCATGACTCTAATCCATGCAACTGGTCCTCCATTAAATGCTCTGCAAAGGGCTTTGTCACAGAGATCACCATCCAATCTGTCCCTCTGGAGCTTCCATTCCCATTCAATCTCTCTTCCTTTCCTTCCCTTCGAAAACTTGTCATTTCTGGTGCCAATCTCACTGGAACCATCCCTGCTGAGATTGGTGGCTGCACTAAGCTATCAGTCATTGATCTTAGCTCCAATTCTCTTGTGGGTTCAATCCCTGCAAGCATTGGGAGGCTTCAAAATCTCCAGGACTTGATTCTCAACTCCAACCAGCTCACTGGGAAAATCCCAGTTGAGCTGAGCAGCTGCATTTGCCTAAAGAATCTCGAGCTCTTCGATAACCGATTAGGCGGGACTATCCCACCTGAGCTGGGGAAACTTGCTGGTCTTGAAGTGCTTAGAGCAGGTGGGAATAAGTATATTGGTGGGAGAATCCCAGAGGAGCTTGGAGGCTGCAGCAATTTGACTGTTTTGGGGTTGGCTGATACCCAAGTTTTGGGTTCTTTGCCTGCCTCATTGGGTAGGCTTAGCAAGCTTCAGACATTGTCCATATACACCACCATGCTCTCAGGTGAAATCCCTTTTGAAATAGGTAACTGTTCTGAGCTTGTAAATTTGTTTCTCTATGAAAACAGTCTATCCGGTTCGATCCCACCAGAGCTTGGTAAGCTTCAAAAGCTGGAGCAATTGTTGTTGTGGCAGAATAGTCTTGTTGGGGTAATCCCGGAAGAGATTGGCAATTGTAGTAGCTTGAAGATGATTGATCTCTCTTTAAATTCTTTGTCTGGTACTATACCACTTTCTATAGGAGGCCTTTCAGAACTTGAGGAGTTTATGATTAGTGACAACAATGTCACGGGTTCGATACCTTCTAATCTTTCCAATGCTACAAACCTGATTCAGTTGCAGCTTGATACAAATCAGATCTCCGGTTTGATTCCACCGGAGATTGGGATGTTGTCAAAGCTAACTGTGTTCTTTGCTTGGCAAAACCAGCTTGAAGGAAGCATCCCTTCAACTTTGTCTAGTTGTAGTAATCTCCAAGCACTAGACTTGTCCCACAACTCACTCACTGGTAGCATACCTGCTGGCTTGTTTCAGCTGCAAAACCTCACAAAGGTTCTCTTGATTTCCAATGACATTTCGGGCTCAATACCCCTGGAAATTGGTAACTGCAGCTCTCTCGTGAGGCTAAGGCTTGGAAACAACAGGATTACCGGTGGGATTCCTAGATCAATTGGAGAACTTAGGAGCTTAAATTTTCTTGATCTGTCTGGGAATCGCCTTTCTGGGTCAGTGCCAGATGAGATTGGAAGTTGCACAGAGCTACAAATGATAGACCTCAGCAACAATACTTTAGAAGGTCCTCTGCCTAATAAATTGTCATCACTATCAGGACTTCAAGTCTTGGATGTTTCGGTTAATCAATTTTCAGGCCAGATACCAGCAAGCTTAGCACGTCTTCTTTCACTGAACAAGCTTATTCTAAGCAGGAATACATTCTCTGGGTCAATACCTTCATCACTTGGCCTATGTTCAAGTCTCCAATTACTTGATCTCAGCAGCAACAAGCTCACTGGCACCATTCCTGTGGAACTTGGTAGGATTCAGGCCCTTGAAATTGCTCTAAACTTGAGCTGCAATGGACTCTCTGGGTTAATCCCACCTCAAATATCAGCACTCAACAAGCTTTCCATACTAGACCTTTCACATAACCAGCTTGAGGGGGATTTGAGTCCACTTTCTGGGCTTGATAATCTTGTCTCTCTCAATGTGTCTTACAATAACCTCGCCGGTTATCTTCCAGACAACAAACTTTTCAGACAGTTATCTCCAATGGATTTAGCCGGAAACCAAGGCCTTTGTTCTTCAAACCAGGACTCATGTTTCTTGAGTGATGCTGGCCACAAAGGACTAACAAGAAATCCAAATGACATAAGGCGGTCGCGGAGGCTTAAGCTAGCAATTGCATTGCTGATAACCCTGACAGTGGCCATGGTAGTTATGGGGGTGATTGCAGTGATTAGAGCACGAAGGATTATTCGGGATGATGATGATTCAGAGTTGGGGAACTCATGGGCTTGGCAGTTTACTCCATTCCAGAAGCTAAATTTCTCAGTTGAGCAAGTTCTTAGAAGCCTAGTGGATGCCAATGTAATTGGAAAAGGGTGTTCTGGGGTTGTTTATCGTGCTGATATGGACAATGGCGAAGTCATTGCAGTGAAGAAGCTATGGCCTACTACAATTCCTGCAGAGAAAGGATATTGTAATGATGATAAATGTGGAGTTCGTGATTCATTCTCAGCAGAGGTCAAAACACTTGGCTCAATCCGCCACAAGAACATTGTTAGATTCTTGGGTTGTTGCTGGAATCGGAACACGAGATTGCTCATGTACGATTACATGCCCAATGGAAGCTTGGGCAGTCTTCTCCATGAGAAGAAAGGACATGCCTTTGAATGGGAAAGTAGGTACCAAATTTTGTTGGGTGCAGCTCAAGGCCTTGCATATTTACACCATGATTGTGTTCCTCCAATTGTTCACAGGGATATCAAGGCCAATAACATCCTCATTGGCCTTGAGTTTGAGGCTTACATTGCTGATTTTGGCCTAGCCAAACTTGTTGATGATGGCGATTTTGCTCGGTCCTCCAACACAGTTGCTGGTTCTTATGGGTACATTGCTCCTGGTAAGTGTAATTCTAATCACATAACTTGATTTAATATTTCTATTAATTTTGATTGTGGTTTGTCTTGGAACACATTTTTGTTTATGAGCATTTTGTTAAAAATATGCAAACAATCATGTGATTTTCTTGCTTTTTATAGTGACTTATAAATACATGATTCAAATTAATTAGCTGCTTGAACTAACTTCTTTGCTGGTTTTCAGAATATGGATACATGATGAAGATCACAGAGAAGAGTGATGTTTATAGCTATGGTGTAGTTGTACTAGAAGTCTTGACAGGGAAGCAACCAATAGATCCAACAATCCCAGAAGGGCTACATGTAGTGGACTGGGTGAGACAGCAGAGGGGAAAAATTGAAGTCCTTGACCCAAGCCTACTGTCTAGACCAGAATCAGAAATAGAGGAAATAATGCAAGCATTAGGCATAGCCTTGTTATGTGTAAACTCAACCCCTGATGAAAGACCAACTATGAAAGATGTGGCTGCAATGCTGAAGGAAATTAAACATGAAAGGGAGGAATATGCTAAGGTTGATGTACTTCTCAAAGGATCTCCGGCAAACGATGTTCAAGGAAATAAGAACTCGACTGGAGTTTCAGCAACATCATCATCAGCAGCAGCAATGAAAAGCTTGTACCCAAAAAGCAATAACACAAGCTTTTCTGCATCCACACTACTTTACTCATCTTCCTCTAATGCCAAAATGGGTTTCAAGTGATAAGTTATATAATATACAGCTAATTAAGCAGAAGATTGTGGTTATCTTATTAATTTCTTTAGTTTCAAAACTCTTTGTGTTATTGATGTAAAGAAGAAAAAGTTGATATTTGTTATAATCAAATGCAGAGCAACAAAATAGAGCCATCAGTTGTAGGTTGGGATTTTGGAGTATTTCCAATGCATGCAGGAAAATAAATACTACTTGCTTCCGAGTTCCAATTTCTGACTGAAAGCATGCAAATATGACATTAGTTTTCACCAAGAGGTTTTTGGTTAGGCACATTTGAGTCGGGTTCAAACTTCAGATTGGTAATGGAGGAGAGGATATAACCCAAAAGTAAATAGAAATGTTAGTGAAATACCCAAGGGAATGATTAAGTAAATTGTTTTCCTTTTTTTTGGCTTGTAGTTTCTTAGGATCCAGAATAACCATTGGGCTTGAATTCTTTCTGGATAAGTATCTGGCTTCCAACTAATGCCATAACATTCAAAGTACTGGAATGTGGCTAACCACGGGGATCCATATGTCATTTGAAACTTTATCATCAGAGTATGAATAATAATCCATCTCAGTATATTTTTGGGACTAGTACTCTATCAATGTGATTACAAAGAAAATAATCTGTGAAATTACTCTCTTCCCTATTTTGGACACAACTAATGAAATTATTGAATGGAGAGCTTTCCCTAGGAAGGATAGAGTCTAGTAAACTTTACAGAAGAAGTCAATGTCCGGATATATCTTTTAAGACTGAAAGATCATTCATGATTTGACCTCTAAATTCTCAGGTGGGTCCCATGTTGAGCTGGCTCTCTGATTCCTTGCATATGTGCTGATATAATGGTTTCAGGACTCTGCGCTTCACTTTTCCTCATTCCCTAGTTAGTAATCAGTATGAAAGAATTGATTCCTAATTTTGCACTGAGTGTACCTTTCCAATGATAATAGACTGCTGTGCTGCTTTTTTCAAGGCAAGGCTTTCTGCACAAAAGGACTGCACTTTAAGTGATAAAGGGCACTGTGTGTCTTTGTAAAAGACTCTTGTGCTTTAGAGAAATTGCTAGTCCTGAAAGTAAATTATTCTCTTTGTGATTGTCTAAATTCAAATGATTTATGGTCATTGCTAACCAGTAGCAGCTCACATTGAACTAAGAGCAAATATTTTGGTTTTCACTTCATAGGAATCTAATTTCATTAGTACCCAAGAGGCCTAAAGAATTGCAAGCCTTTAGAGTGTTACTGGTAGCTTGAGAGAGAGAGAGAGAGAGAATACTACTAAAAGGGAAACAAGATTGAGATTAAAAACACCATTCCTATGTGAGGTCCGGGTTACCAAAGAAGATTGACAGTAGGGACACAATAATTCACTGAGTCAAGCAATTGCCAGCAGGAACTATTTAGAGTCCACAAATCTTGAGGGGGTAAATTGTACAGGAACAAGAAAAATGTCCTGCTTGAGATACTAAAACTCTGGTAAGTGTAATTTTACTGGAAAAATGAATATTTGTTCTGGAGATGCAGCATTGCCCAAGAACAGTCTTTCAGGAAAAATATAGAAAAACAAGGGGTGCATAAAAGTATAAACAAAACTGAAGCATGTCTCTTGTGTAGCTAGCCCAAGAACAGCTTATGTACTATAATTGCAGCGTAGCTTATGAAAAATGATCAAACAGATGTAACAATGAAAAGCAACACTTATCTTACTCATCTTTTTCTGGCAAAAAGTTCATCTAACAATGAAACCTAAGCATGCATGACCAATTTTTCATCAAAGATAGAGATTTTATGATGACACAAGGTTCTCATTGGTCACACGGTGAGGGGTCACAACTCACAAGGCACATATTATATCTTTCCATATATTGATGACATGTATCGTAATTAGCAAATGTGTGCTTTATACTCTTTAAGGTGAAGCAAAGATCAAGCTAAGAAAAGCCCTACAAAACTTTAATTTTCATGTATAAGTTAGCTGCTTGACATACATATATAGATAGATAGGTATTCTATACAAGATGCAGACTTCAAAATAATCTCATTCTCCTTTTCAGTTTTTTGTTTTTTGTTTTTTTTTGTTTCTTTCTGAATAATGTCGTTTGATGCAGATAGAGGCAAACTGACAGTGTGATTCCAGTGATATCAGCATTGTGCTAATAGTGAAACCTATCGATATTGGTCACAAATTTTTCATTTGCCTTGTACTTTACCAACTTATTCATATAGCAGCACAGAAAAAAGGTCTTACTTTCAAATCTTAGTGAGACTACAACTACAAGAAATTCGAGGCATAGGAGGAAATGTGATGCTTTTGTGACGGAGTGCAGCCCAAGGTGTTTTGTAAACATTCAATAAAGAAAGATGTTGAAGCTGTACATATTAGGTGGTACCAAAATTTGTGTGACTACTACAAGAACATAAATACTTTTTTCCCATGACATGAATGTGCTTGCCTTTAATGATATATGGTGGTAAAACCTTGCTACACTGCTAGGTATGAACTGAGTCTTTGTTCATATTCTTTAATCAAGCTCTATGGCTTTAGACTCATTACCAATGACAATTACAGGCCATTTGAGCAGCCTTCTTTCCCAAGAATAAGATGGGGATTTGTGAAGATATGTATGATAAGATTGTAATAGTAGGTGAAAAGAGTCATTTGTGATTTTTGGAGTTACATACAAAATAATGGACATGAATAAATCATATGACTTGTAATGATGTCTCTGTGTTTCTGGATGGAGACAACGAACGATAATAACAGCAATTAGTACTGTGAATGTAGAAATTCTCATGAAGGTGATTGGTTATCTAAGCAGAGGCATGCCAATGACATTATATAAAGAAATACACAAAAGCCAATGCAAAGAAGATTGCCAATGATTCTAAATTTCTAATCACATATCAGGGTAATGCCAATTCTTGATATGTGCTTGTTGCTATAATAATTCTATTGAAAATATTAAAGGAACCATTGTCATATGAATTTTAAAAGATTATGTGAGAAAAAGGGGTTCAATTAATTCCTGGCCTTAACTTAACCTTGTCTATGATCAAAAGAATTTGATGGTTGGTCTTGGGGTTTCAGAGATTTATGCATACACACCACTAAACCAATCCATATTATTGTGCATAAAAGATAACCAAAAAAAAAAAACATACTGTAAAAAATGATCATTCAAGATGGTCATAAGAATTCGTGACAAATGATAATTAATTTGCAGATACCTTTGAAACTGAAAAGTTTAGTGATTGAAATGCACACTCCAAGCTTTGAAATAGAAAATAGAGATTCTTTGATCTTTATTAAAGCTGCAGAAGATGCCCTTTTTATTTGGGTGTGTTTACCAAGCGGGAAAGGACACTGATATCATATTCTACACTGTATAATAGCCGTTATAACAGCATTATGAAGGTTATTCTGGGTAAAGCCAGGAGTGCAGGATGTTCACAAAGTAAGACACAGGCCTAATTTAGGTTTAGGGAGGTTTTTAAATATTGGCCATGTTGTAAGTTGTAAGTAATGTATTATATATTAGACCTTTACAGAATGAAAAGCAAGAGTGACACTCATTTTAGTCATAATGAGTATCTTAATTTGATGATCACCTTGTTGGAGTCTATTTCAGAATTGAGATAAATTGAAGTGTAATTATAGTAGTATACAATGCTATTATGCAAAGAAACTCACATTTAAATGATGGAAAATACAAAAGTAAAGGAAATGTAGATTGAATTAACTTATTAGTTGTTGTAGGTGGTGTTTGTGCTCTGTTTTTCACTTGCCCACTACTTTGTCCTTGATAATCTCAGTAGTGTTCTTGGCCACTCCCCAAGCACCTGAGACCGTGCCCTTTGTCTTGTCTTTGATGCTATCTGCTGTTTCAGATACTTTCTCTGTCGCATCTTTTGTCATTTTGGTCATCTGATTCCCCAAAACAAGCCAAATTTTAATGACAGATTTCTTGCTAATTCAACTTATAATAAGGCTTAATTAAGAAGATTGCTTTTGTTTTAACCACTTCAAAAAATTTCATTCACAACTTACGGTTTTTGTAGTCTTTTCTACGGTGTCTCTCATGAATTCACAGGTATGCCTCACTTCTTTGGCTCCATCTTTGACTGCATCTGCTGCTTCTTTGGTCTTTTCACATGCACTTGCCTCGTCATCATCCTTTTTGGACTGTCATTTACAATACATTATGTTAACTCAAACACTATCTAGGACTTATATTTCAAAGTGAATGAGTTTGGATTATAATACGGTTTTTGCCAATAAATGCATGATATTATTATCAAAACGATATATATTAATTTCTAGAAATCAAACACACATACAAGGAATTATAACTCACTTGCAAGGTTCTTGTGGCAGCAGTGACAAAAACTCTTCTTCTTAGAGTCAGAGCGCTTATGTCAGTTGCTGTTTTTGCTGGGAGGAATATTGGGGATAGCTTTGCAGTCATGAGTTTCAAGAATGACATATTTTGCATTGTTTATTTGGTAATTAACTGGGCCTTCACTTGCAGATCGAAGTCGAACTTAAATCTTTCTTGGTCTTGATCTGAATAACTTATATAACGCTTGGGAGAGGAAGTAACTACATTGATGCCACATTTCAATCCCTAAACGAGTAGTGTCAAACATAGAGCACATTTCTCTATTTTGTGGTTGAATTATTGTCTTATTAAAAATTGGACTATTGACGTGATCACTATTAATAGTCAATTATATGGATATTCTTAAAAAATATTCTCTTAAGAGAACAATTTCGAGTAACTGCTCCAAGTGGATAATTATCATTGGATTGAAAGTGTAATATATGGTTAAAATTTTAGTTAATTGACATAAAATTTCATACTTATTAATCTTCATTGATCATATATATGCTTTGATTTAGCATTATTTGCGGCAGCAACAAAATTGATAAAATGGTGGTTCGCACATCCCCGTTGGGAAACCATGAATCTTGCACTGGGCATCACAATCAGGTACATCTTCACATTTTCCCAGGCACTGTACGTCGGCCATTCCTGAAATAAAATTGCAGAAATATGTCAAACATTATCAGGAAGTTAAATATGATTATATATATCCTGCTGGGAGTTCAAAATTTCAACATACCAAGTGAAAAGAAGAACATGGCAATGACAACCACAATAATTAAGTTCTTGGCAACGATGGAGAAGTATCTAGAGGCCATTTCTGTATATATATCTCTCACAATTTCCACTCCAAGTCTTCAACTCCTTGCAATCTTACATTCCCCCCATGGTGATGTATGGTATTTATACAATATTTAGGAGACCTATAATAACGCAAAAAGTCTTGGCTGACCCACAATTATGTCTAAGATAATTAATGTCATAAATTTGTGTGTATATATACATTGTAGAAATATATCAAGCAAAATACCTAAATTAATGGCAGATAGTGGATACTAAATCAAGCAAACGCACCAAATATTCACATATACAGATTAAATAAAACCAAGAGAGAGATGAGGAAGTAATTACTGGAGCAAAGAGAGTGACTTAGAAAATACAAATTACGAGATCTAAGTATCTTATAAAGAATTAAAGATACAGCAGTATCAATGAACAGAAGAAAAGACACGACACCTCTGGAGAAAAGTGTAGAAAAGAAACTCAAAAGAGACATTAAAAAATAGGATTAACTGGATTTTAGCCCATTCAACTCATTTTAAAAAAAAAATTCAGGGTCAAATTCAAAACTTTCAGCTACCTAGTATTAAAACATACCTAAAAGCCCACACATAATTTGTACATAGTTTGTTCCTTGTCTTTAATGAAATTCATATTCTTTGGCCACCAAAAAAAAAAGAAAAAACCCCTCACATAATTACAAAGCATGCCGTTATTCCTAATAAATGCTAAATTGAATTAATTCCTAAATAATGGGGTTTTGATTGATTTTAATGATAAAATGCAGTCAACCTAGCTAATTATTAAAAATGAATACCCCTACTAGAAAATCTCATCAGAATTAATTCCAGATTAAATTTGCCTCTAATCATCTAACATGCAACCATAATAACCAAGGCCAAAATGTATTTTTAGTCTCCGTACTTTTATGAAATTATCACTTTCGTCCTTATTCTTTTAATTTTGACATTTTTAGTGTAGTACTTTAGATACGATTGCAATTGGGTCCATTCATCTTCTTCTTCAATTTCCCAACTTTGGCTCCCTATTTACCCTACCAAACCTTCACCAAATCTAGTAAGTTTGAGTGGCTAAAGTGAGTTTTTTGTAAGTCAATAAGCTAGTTTTTAGAGAAAAAAATATATATATGAAAGCAAGCTAGCTAGTGATCGAAAGCCATTTTTTTTTTTATACCAAACAAACTAGTAAAAAATACTTTCAACATTAATATATATGTCCATTTTACTGATACACAATCACTACATGCACTTCTATATATACTCTAAAATTTTACCAATTAAAAACTTTGATAATATTGTTTTTTACACTCATAACTTTTTAAAATATAATTTACCAATTAAACACTCAGTTGTTTACTTCACAACTTTGTCTCACCACATAACAAAAGCAATTATTTTTTTTTCAAAGTCACAGTAATACTAATTAAAGTACGCCTAAGTCTATGAGTTTTTATGGAATTCTATATTTCTTATTACATTTATACATGCTGGCAAACTAAATAATGCCATGAAATTTAAAACATATTTGTTTTTTTGTTGTTGTTGTAATTAAAGAAATAGTTTTGATGAATCATTAACACAGCATCAATTAATATAAAGTTAAAGTTAATATATAATTAAACCATGAACTCCCACGCATTTCATTCTTCAATACTAATTAATTAGTGAAATCAGATCCCATCCCACCAAGACAGAATTTAGGAATTCAGAGACCTCGCCAGAGAGACACACACGAGTCACAACGCTACCAAATTTGGCAATGCACCAGAATGACGTGACGAAACTGACTTCCTTAATTTTCTCTTCTTTTCATTCCACCTAACTATCCATGTATTTCTGATTCCACATTCAAAGCTTTCATTCATTTCTTGCTAGCTATAGCTTTCTCGAGATCGTTAAACTTAAACCCTTAAGTGTACTGCACCATCTCTCTCTCTCTCTCTCTAGCATTTACTACAACCTTTATTACCCTCAACTGTCCTCTACCTTTCACAGTTCACTCTCCTCTATATAAACCATGCAAAACCTACTCAGGTGTCGTTCAAAGAGAGTGCGAGTGAGAGTGAAGTAGAAGATGGAGATGTGGAGTAGCGTCGTTTTTGTGCTTTTTGTGGCATCAGTGCTACTGCATGCAAGTAGTGCACGAATGGTGCCTACTGATGATGATGTTGGCCCAAACCCAAAAGAGCAAGCAGTGGTTGTGCATGCAGATCATGGTAGTGCACCAAAGGCAGAGTCACCCACTAGCCTTGGTGACAAGAAGAACTTCGTCTACGGCGGTGTTGGTGGGTTTGCTGGGATGGGAGGCTACGCCGGGGTTGGTGGTGTGCACATGATGCCTCTTCTTGGTGGTGGAATTGGCAAAGCTGGTGCAATAGGAGGCTTCGCAGGTGTTGGTGGAGTGATTGGCAAAGTTGGCGGAGTAGGAGGCCTTGGAGGTGTTGGTGGTGGTGCTGGTGGTGTAGGTGGAGCTACCGGTGGAACTGGAGGAATTGGAGGGTTAGGTGGTGGTGGTGGTGGTGGTTTGGGTGGCGGCACTGGCGGTTTGGGTGGTGGAGTTGGTGGTGGAGCCGGTGGAGTTGGTGGTGGAGCCGGCGGAGTTGGTGGAGTTGGCGGTGGAGTTGGTGGAGTTGGCGGCGGAGTTGGCGGCATTCACCCATGTCCCTAATTGATTATTGTAGTACTTCTCTCATTTCACTTTGATCGAGTAGCTATCTTAGTAGATTAATAGGGTCTCCTTAGTTAATTAGTTAGAGTTTAATTTGGTGATCCTTTAATTTCGAGACACTCTGTTATCGTTTTTATTATCTGGTTGTGGTTGTTATTATATGCATCTTTGAGACATGCATCCAATGATTGTATTTTATGTTTTCTAATTATGTTTGAATTAATGAAAATTCCGTTTTCTTTATGATAATATTAAATTAGTCGACTGAGAAGATGATCTAATAATAAGTTCAGCGCTAGCAGAACTCTATATCTTAATTAATTAAAACAGCGTAATTCAGTAGCTTTTCATAACAATAAAATAATTATTTATTTATTTTAATATCCTGAATCGATTTCTTCCTTTTATCAATTGGTATGAAATTGAATGCATGTTCATATTCTACTATAAGATTAGAGCAGATAATTCATGCTAGTGTTGGACGACACGTACCTTACTAACTTCATTTAATTGTATTTAAGTGGCACACATATTTTTGGCTCATATTTTGTCCATATAAAAAGTTTTGTAAGTGTAGCAAGTATTTAATATAGAAAATATGAAGAAATTAAACTCCAAATATATAATACTGGAGAATTTAGATTCTACAAATTTATAGGTTATAAAAACTATTATGACTCTAAATATTCACAATTTTAATTTTTAATTAATAAGATTAAATTTAATATCCTACTTTAAAACACTTTTACTTTTAAACCACGCTCAAATGACAGTTGATGGGACTCAAAAAGACACTAATTAAGCAGCTCAATATGTGTACTTTCGTCTGATGGTGTTTGGTTTTGTATTTTTGAAGTGCACACTAATCTTCACATAATTTTATACTTATAATATATTCATTATACATAAGTTTATGTTTGCACTGCAATTGTTATATCCATAATTTTCTTAAACAGATTTGTGCATACAAATTTATTAGCCGAGGTTTTCATGTTTACTAGTACGCGCGTGCCACGGAACTTCCGTTTTGCATGGATACCACCTGTACGACTTGTACTGCAAGCAACAGTGTATGTTTGTTTGTTTTCTATTAATGTCTGGCTACGATCTAGATCTGTTCATTAAGAGAAGTGTGTACTTCTGACATGCATGTGAGTATGTGATTCCGCAGTCATTAATTGTTCGATACAAGTTATACAACTTCATATTTTATACAACCATAATTAACTGTTATTATTACTAACCTATACTTAAGGGATAAATTAACATGAATTTGTCACATTTACACATATATTCTTTTACTATAAACAGTTTGACATTCATCTGATTCTGTCAAATTCGAAAAGATATATAAGACGTTATATATATGCCCATATAGTTGTGAAAACATCCTTTGCTAAATCTATATAACTGCATATATATGTTGCTCATATTTTCATAATTAAGCACTATTACTACAAAATTATAAGTACATGCAATAAGTGATTTTTTTATATTTTTTATAATTAGATGCATGATTAATTCATGAGGATATGCGAGAAGTGATTATTAATTACAATTCATCCAAAAATAAAACAAAGATTAAAAGAGATTGTGAGAGAGAGAGAGAGAGAGAGAGAGAGAGCCCTAAGATATAGTCATGAATATATAGATTGTAGGGACGCCACTAACATTATTGCATTACACATATTGTGCAGCAAATGGATTAACAATGACATCATAAAAAGCTTTATTAGGAGATGCAGCCTATGTAGAAATTAAGTTGAAATGCAAGCTTTCATGCATGAGCAGCCATGACCACCTCTCTTCGCATTAAATTTTGTGAACTTGCACTATTTCTTTAGCCAACCCCACCTCCACCACCTCCACCACCTCCTCCATTTCCTCCACCACCACCCCCACCACCTCCATTATCACCATGACTTCCAAAGCCATAACCTCCACCATATCCACCTAAACCCCCTCCCCCACCACCACCACCACCACCACCTCCACTGCCGCCTCCACCACCACCTCCGCCACCTCCTCCAGTACTGCCAAAATTACTATTTCCTCCCAAGCCTCCCCCACTACTATCTCCACAGCCACAGCAATCATCCTGAGTATTCCCAGCACTACACTTATTGTCATATTGAAGTCTGTTTCTAACGGGCATGCAGCTAGTAATATTCTTAGATGATAATATAAACAACATGACTAGGAGGATCACATTAAACATGAAAGAGAATTCCATCATGTTTGATGACGAAAACATATAATTACTAGCTTGTATATGTTTTTGCCTTGGAGACTCATTCATGCATTTATATATTGACCAATATAGCCAGCTCAGAGAAGACACCAAAAATTATAAGGTGATATCTGTAACTCTCGTGATCGCGTGAGCTGGCTACTGGTAACACTTACCAATGAATGACTTCGTCGTGATTGTTTAAGTTTGACTAAGAAACAAAAGTACACAAAAGAATCTAGGCACTAATCTCAAAAACCATTAGCAAGGAATAAGTGTCCAAACCCTTATAAGCCACTGTGCAAGGCCTTACATTTTCGATGTAGGTTCTAATCTCTAAACACGTTCTTGCACGTGTAGCGCTATTCAAACCTAATGCGTGGAAAATTTATATTGAGTGACGTAAAAACACCTGTCGCTATTGAGCTCAACACATAGATACTATTATGATACCATGGAGAAAATAGGCATCCATCACAAACCAATTAATAATAGATCGAAGGAGTAGCTCAAACTCCTATAAGTCACTCTATATATATATATATATATATATATCTATAATATAGGCCCCTTCCGTTTTGGGATTCCATAAATAATTTTATTTATGGGATTCCTCATAGGGCTCACTTCATATAGTATTTCAACGATCCGAATAGTCTATTATTTACGTCTTTATTAAAAAATCATCATTGTAAAATAAAAAATTATTTTTCTATCTAACTTTGATCAAATAAATAGAAGAATCAAGTATTTTCGATAAAACCATTTATTTGTTTGATCAAAATTAGATAGACAAATGATTTTTAATTTGGCTCTTTTTTTTAAAAGATAATGTATGAATAGCGGGCTAAAAATTAGACAATTAATTCGAATTGTCAACAAAATAGATGCGGTGGGCTCATCCACCCCAACCCACAAATAACTCTAAATGTAGGATTCCAAAAGTGGACAAGCTTAACATCTTTTTGGCGTCTCTCCTTATTTATCACTCTATTTTCGAATTTGACCCTAAGAAAAATGCCCATAAATATATATATATATATTTTGTCATTGAATTAGTTAATTATCACATTGATGAAATTCAAATATATATATATATATATATATGCATATTCCATCTAAAGTAAAATGGTCAGTTAAAAACAACAATTACTTAATTATTAATTAAATTTAATCTCAAACTAAATTATTAATTGTGTGACGACTAATAATCTTCTGAGCTACTGATTAAAGCTAAAGCTAAAGCTTGATAAAATTGATTAATTAAGCTCCAATGGATAATGAAACCTTGAGTAAGCTTTGATCATCTGAAACTTGGGCTCAACTCAATCGTCTGTGAAATTAATCAAACCTAGCTAGCTAGCTAGCTCAAGATAAAGCACCATGAATCTCTTCTAGCTAGCTCATTTATATATAGTACGTACGATGTAGTTGAATATGTTGTTATAGTAAATACTTGTATATATATGTAGAGCTTCCATCACTTCAAACTTCAAACATCAACAACGTGGAGTGAAGAAGTGGAGAACTCCGGCTAGTTTGCATTTTGTAGATAGTAAAGTAAGTGGAAAGTGTGAAATAAAAGTTTTGAATATCGAAAATGTTAGACAGCTACTCAGATTCAAAAAAATTTAATTATAGGTAGATTTGATGAATGACATATATATATATAAAGTTCACGATCATTAGCCCCGTGGATGACATCTAATTTTTTTGTTAAAAAAGTCACGAGTTTAAACTTATTAGACAACATTATTAATAAAAAACAAAATATATATATCAAGTTAACGATCGTCATTATTGACACACTTGACAAAAATATATGAGTTGAGATGATCGAATGTATGCCACAATTAATTACATCCCACCTCTCGATCTGTAGTGCGTAACTGATCCCCCCTTGAATGTTCTTTTTTAGAAAAGAAGACAATGCTCTTGACGTCCTATGCGCAGATTTCCTGCATGGTATATTAATTGCATGGTTGGCGGTGATTGTATATATATCGCATATATATGCCACCTCAAAATATATAGAGGTGTCAAAATTCTACAAGACCGATTTCAATATTTCATTCGTTGTCTAATCTAAATGACATTAGCAAAACTTGTAGTGAATGAATATAAATAGCCTCATACTGTGCAAGCCAAAAATATGCACTACCAAGCTGCCAAATTGTTAATTTAATTAGACATGGCTCGGATGCTATTGTTAATGTACGTTGCCTTTTTTATTTTGATAGACTTAGCCCTCTCTCTAAGCCCTCCACCAGCTCGAATACCAACTCCTCCTCCACGTTGGATACTGGCTCGGGTTCCACCGCCTCCTTCCACTGGTGGTGGTGGAGGAGGAGAAGGTGAAGGAGGTGGCGGCAGTGCTGGTCCGGGCAGTGCTGGGTCTGGTTTTGGTTCAGGAAGAGGGTCTGGCAGTGGAAGAGGTGGCGGTGGAGGAGGCGGTGGGGAAGGTGGCGGAGGTGGCCGAGACGGTGGTAGTGGGTCTGGTTATGGAGGTGGTGGAAGAGGCAGCACTGGAGGATTAAGTAATGATGGTTCTGAAGATGCAAGTATACCTGCTGGGAATTCAGCTAGGGATAGTTTACCAGGCTACCATTAATTATTAGATCCATGAGATCAATATGTTTGTGTTTTTTCAAGTGTTGTGTGAGTTTGTTGCTCTTTCTTGGCTAGCTTCTAGTATGTCAGGGTGAATAAAGTAATCGTATCTTTAATTTCCATATGTGATCAATTTATTTTGTGACAACTTGTTATTTGCTATAAATTCCCTCTCCCAAGTTTCTAGATTTCATGTGTGCTATATATGAAGTAGTATTTACTAATTAATAAAAGAAACAAATTTAACACTTATTCTTCACTCAAAAATCTAATTTTTAACAAAAATTAGAAATTAAAAAGATTAGCCATGTCTCATAACTACCTCCTAAGATGGGGATTGCCACATCGATCTCTTGAATTTTGTGTGCAGAGTGCAGACTATAATATATGATTTCTTTAGTTTTTTATTGGTAAGAATCGGGCATGGGGGCGAAAACTCAAAGGCCTAAATCGAGGCCGAAGCCTAACTTTGCAAGCCTGTCAGTCACGGGTGTTTATGAGAATTAAACTCAAAACTTCGTCTCCTAAAGGCAAAGTTAGGTACCACTGCTGGATCAAATGGTCATTGATTATACAGCCATCGTATTCCTTTCACAATATCCTATCATATAGAAAATGAGAATTTCTCATAAAAATAAATTACATTTGTACGTTGTAAGAGAAATGTCATATACAATCATTTTTACATTTCTCATTTATGTTGAGGATAGGAGCATCACCCATGTTGGGCTTGGATATGGCCTTTTGTTTATTCATTTTGTTCTTTCTTTCCCTCTAGACCTAGTAAACATGTCGGGTTTTATAAGTTCAGATTAAATCCGACACGACCTGTAAAATAACGGGTATAGTACACGACCCAACCTGTTTTTACCCGTTAGAGATAATTTAAATAATAAAAAAAAAAACTCAAGGGTGTCAGTGTATCGATTACATTGAAAATTCTACCAATATGTATTTTTTTGTAGGGTATAATATTAATAACATTTATCCATATTATAACACATATATTAGTTACACCAAATGTCAATGTATCGGTGTTTTTACCCAATATATTTATCTTTGTAGAGCATAATATTAATAACATCCACCTATATTATAACACATATATTGGTTATACCAAGTTCCGATGTATGGTTACACAAAAAATTCTCACCTTAGAGGTCTAACAGGTAACCCACGAATTGACTCAACCCGTTATCTTAACAAGTCATTAACGGATGACACTAATATTAACCTGGCCCGATAACCTCAAACTTGAATCCATAAATTTTCATATCATATCGTGCGTGTTAACGGATCGTGTATGTTTTTGCCAGGTCCATTTTTCCAGTCATTTTAGTTATTGGGTGCCGATAGCAAATCCTAAAAAAAGTGGACTGGTAAGAGGATGCCAAATTTCATTGAAATAAACCAAAATACATGTACTATGGGTCTATGATGTATATAAATTAATATATAACCAAAACACTTTAAAGGGGTACCAAGCCCAATCCATTAGCATTTAGTCCATACACCAAACTGCATGTCGATTTTTTTTTTAAACCATAATTTAATTTTCATTTAAATAGCCCACAACCCTTCTTGAAACGTGAGACGTGCCTAGTTCACAAAAGTGAGAAGATTAGGGCCATATTGATAGTTTGAAACTCTTAAAGGGCTGAACTCTAAATCTAGTTTCCTTTGCGCCAAGTGGAATTATAGATTTGGCTCTTCTTGTTAAAAAGGCGGGAAACCAAACTCAGGAGAAAATAGACGACGGAGCGAGCTAGAGTGAGAGAGTGAGTGGGAGAGAAGTGTGTAAGAGAGAGAGAGAGAGAAAGAGAGATAGAGATGGAGGGAGGGAGCTCAAGCAACGATTTGCAAAGCATACAAGACGCCATTAGATCCTCAGATGTAAGCAATTCGAATTTTTCATTTCCATTTTGAATTCAATTCAATTTGAAACTTAGGGTTTTCAGTCAATACGCTTTTTTTTTTTTGCTGTTTTTCTCTCGTTTCTCTCAATTTCAGCTGTTGTCGATGCATTTGTGAGTTAGGCTTCGTATAGTATTTCAAAGAAAGTTTGAATTCTATGCTAATCAAAATTCGAACTATATCGCAAATTTATTTATTTAACCTTTTCTTTATATAAATGTTTTCATTTTTTCGTTTGAAAATATCCAATGGATTTTTTGCTGTTGATTAATTTGAGAAATCTTTTAAGTTACATTTTATTCAAATTATGTTTGTATTTTGTTTGTTTTATTCTCTTCGGTTCGTTTACTTTGTAAATTTAAATTTTATTCACTTTTTTTTTTTTTTTTCAATTTATCAACTGCTTGCAATTTTGTGTTATGCAGGTAGTGGAGAATCGTATCGAACTGCTTACGAAACTTGGCCATTTGAAAATAACAGAGAAATCAAAATTGTTTTCCCTTGCAGAATGTCTCACAGTATCCAATTCGATGCTATTTAATTCTTCTTGCCATATATTCCGTTTAATTTAGTGAGTAGCATAGAATTAATTTTAATACTGTTCTTTCTAGGTTTTGGTTTCCCCCTTTTCTTCTTTTGCTGCTGCTATATGACCTGTGTGTTTCATTTGATGCCTATGTGGGCCACAAAATTGCCAAGAAAGACCTTTTCATAAAAAAAAAATGTGTTCAAATTTAACATGCTTTCACAATGATTCTCAATTTCTAAAAATATGTTATCCTCTCATGAGAACTCTTCGCGAGAAATCTATTTGATTCATTGTTGTATACCTTAACAACAAGCTTGACATTCTGGGAGGACTATACTTGCTTGGATGTAAGCCAGTGTATGTTAAATAGGGCTGTATTACATGTGGCTATGAAATACCTAGAATCGGACATGTCAGACTGTCTACCTCATTTCCTTGCCCTTGGAACCAAGGTATATATCTTTCATTGCTATGTGCTTGTATAAAAAGCAAGTATATCAGTTTGTTACTCTTAATGAACCTGTGGTGTCTAATATCTTGAGAATTATTTATCTATCAGGCAAGCATATGGTGTGGAAAGCACCTACAAATGACTCTTATGTCAACTGAGGAGTCTCAAGAAGAGCATTGTGACCTGTTCTTTCAGGTAGATGTAGTGGACACAGTCAGTTCTTTTATTCCTTGCAGAATGAAATGTTGCATTTATAGAAGTTTCCTTTGTGCTTAAACTTGAATACTCATATGACAGATTTCCTTAAGTGGAGACTTTACTTATTAGTTGAACATGGGGAAAATCTATTCCTGTAAAATGTGCAACTAGAAGATTTAAATATTGTTTATCATCTTCTACTTTTGGTCTTGAACCAAGTAATACTTTCTGCCAACGGACCTGTATATGATGTTTATTTATTTTGTTTTCTTAAGGTGTTTTCTTCTGAAGTTCATTGAGTTGATAGCATTTTTCTCTCTCAGTGGCTTTTATTTTAGATAATAGTCCAGAATAGATGTTAACATATGCTCAATGATAACAGATGTATGAATCTGCTTACTGATCAACTCTCTGCTGCATTGTGCACCAAGTTTCTTGTTGCATCCAATTTTTGTTGACATCTTGTACTTATTTTTACAGTTACTTCTGGATCTGCTGAGATTTTCTGGTGCTAGTTTTTCAGCTCTGGCAAGATGCCCTATTTCTGTTGACAAGCTGTCAGTGGATATTGTTGAGAAATTCTTTGAGGAACAGTTAAACTTAATCAATGATTCATTACCAGAGATTAAGGTACTGATCTAATGCATTGTGTTTCTTGTGCTAATCATTATGGACCATTTATTTTGATATAAGCATGTAGTATATCTGGTAGATCTATATGTTATGTTTAGTCATTTGTATACAAAGAGGACACAAGCTTTTGGACTGATGCACGTCAAATGTTGCAATGATGCCCCTTGGGAACATGTCTATGGAACATAGTGTTCTTTATATAAGAAATAAGATTTCAGGTTTCCCTTAATGAAATCATGAGAAATTTGACCACAAGGTTTCTCAAATAGTATGTGAGGCTCAAAAATCCTTTCATTATTTAAATGACAAGTTGGAAAGGGGCCCAAAGTGCCATGACTAAACCAGTATAAGACATTAGCTGGCAAAATTAAGATGCTTGAACTTTGATTGATGATTAAGGAGAAGTCTTCTTACATAGCTGCTTGAATATCTGTCACTTTTTTCATATTGTTGCATTTTATATTTTCGTATTGGAATTGAAAAATTATACATTTATATTTATCTAAATAAACCTTTATAGATAAATAGGTCAAAATGCCATTTGATAACACTAATTATTATATATTTGAGAACCCTGTATGCATCTCTCACTTGGGCCATTCCACCATCTAATTGCAGAGAAATGATTCATTTGGATCAGAGTTACAAAAGGTCACACAGGAGGTAATCGATGTTGTGATAAGGCTATGTGGTGCATACTCCCAGGCTGTACATTGGGAGTCTCGGGATGAAGGAATTGAGAGAGACAAAACTGGTGTGGACGTTGCAGGGGTCAATCATATGAGTCATGTTATTAATGTAACCAAGTATACAATAGAAAAATTATGTTTGATGGGCATTATTGCAGCTAATAATGGGGGAAATCTAGTAAAGATTCTTAATATGTCGTGGAAAGGTGTAGTCACTTTGCTTCAGCTTGGTGAGGGGGTATTAGCAACGAAGGTGAATGTTGCAAATATAATTTCAAATCTAATCTCATTGGTCAAGGAACCTTTAAGCTGTGCAGCTGAGGCTTGGTCTTCGACTCTTGAGGAAACCATTTCAGTGACAGAAGCTAGAAAGTCATTTCTTCCAGTAAAGTTTTATCTGATTAATGCAGTAAAAATATCTTCCCTGTATCCACATCAAGCATATCTTGTACACAGGGAGATTACAAATTGCATCCTGATGATCTCAACCTTTAAAATTTCATTGAGCAATGAAAAGCTGTTAAAAACTGCGGGTGATGTCTTCACAGAACTCTTGGACAAAGCATCCTTGGATTTACTTATTCCTTTACTAAATTCAGCTCAAGTGAAGCAGGAACTCAAGCTTGAGATTCTAGACTCTCTGTTCAGTAAAGGGAGCTGCACAAATTCTATCTCTGGAGATCTGAGTAAATGTTGCAAGATAAATTCATTGGATGAAATCTTTTCGAAATGTGGAGAAGCATTGCCTGGAGAAAGATCCTTGTTGCTTGGCCGTGTTTCATTGTTTCTCAGTTTTATGAGATTTTCTGTTGATCTTGAAGACGATGTAAAACTTGGGATTATCAGAAAGCTTGGTTGGTTCTTGGATACATTAATTTTTGAAGAGGTATATTCTTCCATTCTGCTTTTGCAAGTTCCTGTGTTATATTATTCTGGAAAAACTATGGAAGTTGTCTGGCAGCCTTTGGTTTCTTCTCTTTTGAACGCATTGCAAACCTTCATGCTTGTGGTCTCTTCTAGTCCTTGTTGGGGGGAGTTGGAGTCCTTCCTTCTTGAGAATTTATTTCACCCTCACTTTCTTTGCTGGGAGATTGTCATGGAACTTTGGTGCTTTATGGTGCGCTATGCTGAGTCAGGGATGGTGAGAGGCATTGCTGGTAAACTTTGCTCATTATTGAAGTTGGTGGCATCTTCTGAATCAGTTCTTGTACCCGGTTCTGCTCTGAGAAAATTGGCAAGAGCAATCAGCATGATTCTTACTTTTGGTGCACAATCTATGGTAGACCAGGTTTACATGTCCATTGTTAGTGATGAGGGAACTCAACTATCATCTGTTATCTGTCTAGCCTTGTTCATGGAAGGCTTTCCACTGAACTTACTGTCAGACAAGATGAGAAGTATTGCAACTCAAAGGATCATTACTAATTACTATGTCTTCATAGAAAATTTTGATGACAAGTCAATGAGATCTTTCGATTCCAGCGTATTTGGGGTCCCAGTTTTTGTTTTGTCTGCGTCATTGCAGTCTCTGTAAGTAATTAGATTCCTTCATGCATGGTAGTAATTTGTTTCAGTCTACAGGATTAGTAACCAACTAACCATACAAATCTTTTGGGGCATTGTGACTTCATTACTTGGGTTAAACAAATGCCCTATACTATCCTACACTAGCAATCTTTGTTCAAAATCACAATATCTAGGAGTTATGAAGATTCAGAGCACTTTGAATTACTTTTATGAATTTAGAAGTAAATTTCTACCCCATTCATTGCTTGTTCTTTTTAGTAAACATATCCATACTTTATTTCCTCTGAATTTTTTTCTGGATGCCATCATTCGCTTTATCTATTTTCAAAAACCACTGTTAAACTAAGTGCTTGCACTTTCTTGTCTACCTCATATCATAACATCTGCTGAAAACTGTACTTAATGAAGCCTTTTCCTCTCCTGAAGCCAGATCAGCATATCTGATATCGATGTGAAGACCCTGAAGTTTTTACTTTCTATCATTCATAAGTACAGAGCTTCTGCAGATAAACTAATGAAGGATCACTACCGTAAGCTTTTGAGCGAAACATTAGGGATCATCTCAAATATGAAGCACCTATATGGAACTGAAGAACTGGAGACTGTAATCTTTGAGCTTGAAACCCTGTTCATCTCAGGCCCTGAAGTTTATGATACCCAGTTGTATGAATGCAAACCAAATCTGGCTCTTTTCATGGCAGGCCTTGCTGACATGGAAATCAATGAAACTACTAAACATGCCAAGGTCTCTGCTCTATGGGGGTTGTATCACATGTTGTTGAGAGAGCGGCATTGGGCATTTATTCATTTGGCAATTACAGCATTTGGATACTTCTCTGCTCGGACATGCTGCAATGAGCTTTGGAGATTTGTGCCTCAAAATGCAGCGCTTTCATATGATTCAGTGTCTGGAAATGAGGCAAGTGAGGAGAGATTCATGTCTGAGTTTAAGGTATTTCTGGAGAAGGAAGCGGCGCTTCTTACAACTACGCCTAGCTCTGACCAACTTGGTCTGCTTGTGAAGGAGGGTCTGGCATTGAAAGAAATGTTTCAGAAGATTTCAAAGGTCATTGTAGAGACCAGAGGATGTGAAAACATGGAAATTGATGATGAAAAGAAAGAAGCCATGGAGATGAACGGTGGAAAGCAAGCCAATAAGAAAAGGAAGCTTCCTGATGGAATTATGAAGGGAATGGAACTGCTACAGAGTGGTATGAAGGTTATTGTTGATGGTCTTTCAGAGTTGCAGCAAAATGATCAATTCGGGTCCAATGAACTTCATGACAGGTTCTTGACTAAGTTTTCTCGCCTTGAAGATGAAATTGCTCAACTGGTTGGCCTGGCTGGTAGCGAGTAGGTTTGCAATTTTCTGTTCATTGCTGGAAACTGTTGTGTAGCGATGCTTCACAAGTGAAGTGAGCTACTGAACTAATAAACTTGTATATATAGTGTACACGTACAAGAGGAATGGTTGTCCAACCTATAAATGTTTATGCATGTGCTTCAGTGAGCTCATTTTGGTGTCCATGGACTATGCTTACTTTTTCACATCAGATCATTGTCATCACATTTTTATTTATTTATCAATTTGGTACATTAATATTATATTCACATTATTAATTATATTCAATCTTGAATCTTGATCAATCAATGCAAGAATTAATTGTATTTAACATATACAATTCCTAATGGTAAGGCCCAATTAAGAAACGGAAGGTAATTTATGATAGCTAATTAATTACCATTTTTTTGATAATATTGATTTGTTTTTAGGTCAATGCAATAATTACCACATTGATTAGAATTTCACACAACTATCCTATTTAAGGGCAAACAAGCAGCAAAACATTTTACACACCAACCCATCAGCATTGATCTCCTTTCAGAGGATCGGAAACAATAGCAAATAACAAGACCATGACCACACTGCCAAGCTTTCTCTTTCTCCTTCTGTTGTCTCTCTCTGCTTGAAGATCAATGGCCTACTATAGTGTCACCATTTTCAATGACTTGGGTGACAACACCAACCTGAATGTCCATTACTTACATCATGTTTGATCCCAAAAGAGATACATCGAGGTGTGCTGATCATTTGTGCCTCTGGCGTGCGAAGCAAGAAGGTTTGTATCTCTTCATCAAGGATCATATGATGTTGGAGTTTCAGTTTAAATGGTAGCATTGAAAAATAAGCATGACATGCAAATTGAACTTGGCATTTTTTTGCTTAATTAGGAGTGCCACATGCTAATCATTTTAAAATTTCTTCCTAAATAAAGGTGTAGCAAATATCCTTCGTATATGTATCCCTAGCTTCTTAAAGCATATTAATTGTTACATGATATGAATGATTCTGTTGACAATGTCGCGTGAGACGTGTTTATAGGGGTAATTTTGTCTTTTCATGTTTTCTCATATATATAACCGACTGAGGCTTTCATGGGACATGCCCCATTGGGGCATTTCTCACAAAGAGATGAGTCCTACAACATATGGGTCCATCTCTTTCTGAGAGATGCCCCATGAAAGCCTCTCTCTATATAACCCCACCCAACCACTCACATGCCACGCACATGACCTTTTTGTCTACCAATCCGATAGAACATTGAATTTCTCATAAAAATGACTCATTTTTAAGTGGGATAATAGACATACGACAAAGTTTTTTTTTTTTTTGGACNATAGACATACGACAAAGTTTTTTTTTTTTGGACAAAGTGACGGTGGATGAGGAGACATATCTCTGTTTTATAGTGCTCAATTGAGAGTGATGTGTTTCCACAATTTAATGAGTGCAAATAAATGTGGAATGAGTAAATGAATCATTTCCCTATTCTAGCTACATGTATCTCATACGATATATTGCCAAATGATTCATCTAAATTATTTATTAGGTGGAAACATGCCAAGTAAAACCATTTTTTTGGTGCTTTTTAATAGTCCTTGAGCGAGCTAGATTAAAGATTTTAGTGAACAAGAATAATATAAAATAAAAAGTAAATAAGATGAGTAAAACCAAAACAATATTTTCCCATGATTATATTTGTTTGAGGTACAATAACATTTCCCATCTTCTTGATGTTTTAGTTTTTGATCCAATCATACATCTTTGCCCACAAATCAAGCTTGATGTTAAGCAAGTAAACTCCTTCCACTTTTGCTCTCCATTTGCAATGTTGTCCACCACAAGAGTCAAGAAATGAATCGTCAGTGGTAAATGCATCAAAATGAAGATGGAAATTCAAGTACGAAAAATCACAGTAGAAAAGAGTGGTGAAGCCAGCTTTGAACCCGAAGTCCCACTCCTTATTCGGAGCAAGACTACGTTGTCATTAGATTGACAATGGTAGTCGAGTGTTTTGTTGTTGAGATTGTTGATAATAACCACATAGTGCTTCTGCCCAGGAAAGGGATCGAAGGTACTAATTGGGTCCATTAATGCTAAGCCAAGAAAGACCACAACAAAGTAGAACTCATATATTGCTGATCCCTTCATTTTTCTACAGATGATGAGAATATATGCATTCTTGCTATGCTTTTATAGCAAAACAATGCTATTTTGTTGTCTGAATATTGGGTTTTTAATTCATTATCTTTCCTTTAAGGTCATAATCATGTTGGGAGAAAAAAAAAGGGGCATATTCTTGTATGTTTAAGGGTTTTTTATCCATAATGAGTACGTTGATATTATCTGAGTCGTCAAATATGAAAATATATATTATATTCTCAGACAGTTTAATATGTTATATTGTTAAACTGTCAATTGAATTATTGATTAATAAATTTTTGAAGGTGGTATAAATTAATAGTATGTCAACATAATATCTCACATAACATTCATATAACATGAAATGAGATGAATAATTAGATAAAAATTGGACTTTATTCTTGCATACATTCAGAACCACATGTTAACCTTAAGATACTGGTCAAACCACAAGGACCAAGTGTAGAATTTGGCCTTTAATTTTTCACCCAATCATACTTCTTTTCAAATTCACCAAGCCTGTTGTGATACAAGGATATTCCAGTCTCTCTTGCAGTCCACTTGCAATGAGCTCCACCACACTGACCAGTGAAAGCACTATCGTTAATAAATGCATCAAAATGAACATGGTAATTGGAGTACCACATGTCACAGTAGAAAAGTGTGGTTAAGCCCAAGCGAAACCCAAATTCCCAATACTCATTGGAAGCAAGACTGCGACGGCCAAGATCATCATCTCCGGATCGGCATCGGTAGTCAAGTTGTGTGTTGTTGAGATTGTTGGTAATGCCCACATAGTGCTTGTTCCAAGGTCCCCAATCTAGGGAACTAATTATTGGGCCAAAGGCTAAGGCAAGGAGGACCACAACATAGTAAAACTGCCATACTGCTTTTGCCTTCATTTTGTTAACACGAACTACTCAATATTTTGGCTCAGGTTCCAGCTGATTCTGTGCTTTAATTTATACTAGAAGAATGAAATTTGGTTCATGTTTGGTTGTTTAAGTAATTAATTAGTTTTCTTTTCAGGTCATAATAATGTCTGAATGTTTTATAATTTAAATATAATGAGCCTACCTTTTGATATATGTACTAGCTACATGTATATATAGGGAGCTAAATTTAGAAAAAAGATTGTCATAAACGTGCATTTTTCTAATATAAGAACCTAGAATTCGAGGGTGATTTATTCGGAGTTGTTATCATATATATATGGTAATTTTTTTGGTCATATAACAACGTATTAAATGTAGGGGTGCACAAATTTACTGAAAATCCATTTACCGATTCAATCCGATATGCACAGATTTGATTGGATTTGTTTTTTTTTTTTTTGTNGGTTGTTTTTTGTTTGTGGTTATTGATCATCCGATCTGATCCGCAATTTGGGAATCAGATATGGATATTAATAAGGGTTAAATACGTTTTTAGTCCCTGTGTTTTACTTCAAAAACAAATTTAGTCCTCGTGGTTTCTAAATTCTGATTTTAGTCCTTGGGTTTTACTCCAAAAACAAATTTGGTTCTCGTGATTTCAAAATTCCAGTTTTGGTCCTTGGGTTTTTGT
>QANT01008386.1:0-24797 GCA_003254885.1 Purshia tridentata | reverse complement strand
GACGGAACCCCAAAACGGTGGATTATGTGGTTCCTAATGAATTTTGCAACGTCCTCTGCTTTGACTTCCTTAAGGGGAATTGCTTCAGCCCACTTGGAGAAATAATCTGTTGCGGCCAAAATGTATTGATGGAATCGAGAAGACTTCGGTCTTATAATGCCGATAACATCTAGCCCCCAAGTTTCGAAGGGCCATGACAACATTGCCGGGTGGAGAGGTTGTGGAGGTTGATGTATAAAGTCGCCATGGAGCTGACATGCCTTACAGGAGGCTGCAAACTTTATTGCATCTTGTACCATTGTCGGCCAATAATACCCCAATCTTTTTAGTTGGGCTGCGAGTTTTGGGCCGGCCTGATGGGCTCCACAAGTCCCAGCGTGAGTTTCAGAAAGAGCACGAGTTGCTTCACTTTTTGATAAGCACCTCAAGAGTACTCCATCAAAAGATCTCCTANACCTCAAGAGTACTCCATCAAAAGATCTCCTATACAAGGTATCATTTTGATAAATATATCGGGTAGCTCTTCGTCTTACATCAATCTTTTTTCTTGGATCAGCCGGTAGGTTTCCTTGTTGAAGGTATTCTATGAAAGGCTGGCGCCAATCCACCTCATCCTCATCTCCCGATACTGTCACACTATTGACTTCATTGACTTCCTCGATGCGTTCCAGTATTGGAGGTAGTAGTTGACGTTCTCCAACGGTAATCTGTATATCTCTTTCATCAAGAAGTGTTAAGGATGCTGCCAAATTAGCTAACGCATCAGCCTTATCATTTCGGGATCTCGGAATATGACTAATGCAAATGTCTTGAAATTGAGATATCAAACATTTTGCTCTTTGGTGATAGGGGAGTAGTATCTCACTCTTGACCTCATACTGGTCGTTTAACTGTTTAACAACGAGTTGTGAATCACCAAATGCTTGAAGACAGTTAATTCGCATTTCAAGAACGATTTCGAGGCCAATGATGAGTGCTTCGTATTCTGCCACATTATTTGAGCATACGGCTAGAATGGAAAATGAATGCGGGATCAAACCTCCTGATGGTGTAATGAACACTATACCAGCTCCTGCACCTGTTTTCCTGGCTGCCCCGTCAAAATAAAGCTTCCACATTGAAGCTTCTGCTGTGAAGACTTCTTCATCAGGTAAATCTTCTGGTAGCTCCACATCATCTGGGACGGGATGTGCAGCTAAAAAATCTGCGAGCGCCTGTCCTTTTACTGCCTTTTGGGGCACAAACTTAATCTCAAACTCCGCCAGCAGTAAGGACCATTTTGCAAAGCGCCCCGATTGAACTGGTTTTGACATCAAATACTTGAGGGGGTCTGCCTTTGAGATGAGAGTGACACTATGAGAGAGAAGATAATGTCGTAATTTTTGCACTGCGAACACCAAGGCCAAGCATACCTTTTCAATTGGGGTATAATTATTTTCTGCCCCCACGAGTGTTCTACTCAGGTAATAGAGGGCAATTTCCTTCCCTTCATCATTGTTCTGAGCGAGCAGTGCCCCCAGTGAGCGTTCCAATGCTGCAATGTACAGGATTAAGGGTCTTCCTTTAATTGGAGCCATTAACACTGGGGGTTTCGAAAGGTACTCTTTAATGCTGTTGAAACCATTTTGGCATGCTTCATCCCAAATGAACGGCACATCCTTCTTCATAAGCCTTGAGAAAGGTTGGAATCTCCCGGAAAGATTTGAAATGAACCTTCTTATGTAGGCTAGCCTTCCTTGTAATCCTCGTAATTCCCTCAAATTACGTGGGGGAGGCATTTCTTGGATTGCCTTGATTTTAGCGGGATCGATTTCGATTCCACGATATCTAACGATAAAACCCAGAAATTTTCCAGATGTAACCCCAAACGCACATTTCAAGGGATTCATTTTGAGTTGATGTTTTCGGAGTCTGTCAAACACCCTTTTTAAGTCCTCTAGATGATTTTCTCTCCTTTTAGTCTTAACAACCAAATCATCGACATAACACCCAACAGTATTGTGGAGCATATCGTCGAAGATGATTGTCATGGCTCTTTGGTAGGTTGCTCCCGCGTTTTTTAATCCGAAAGGCATTACGGTGTAACAAAATACTCCTTTAGGAGTGCGAAATGCTGTAAGCTCCTCGTCTTCGGGTGCCATCTTGATTTGATTGTAACCCGAGAACCCATCCATAAAGGACAAGGCACTGAATCCAGTAGTTGCATCTACTAAAAGTTCGGTAATAGGGAGCGGGAATTCATCTTTTGGGCATGCGTCATTGAGGTCTCTGAAGTCAATACAGACACGTATCTGGCCATTTTTCTTCTTGACCGGAACAACACTGGCAAGCCACGTGGGGTATTGGACTTCCCGAATGAAACCGACAGTCTTTAATTTGTCGATTTCTGTTTCAATTTGAATAGCCAATTCCGGCCGAAATCGGCGTCGAGCCTGCTGTACATAACGACATTCTTTTGCTACGTTCAACTTATGAACTGCAACCTTTGGGTCCAAACCAGGCATATCTTGATATCCCCATGCGAACACGTCCTGATATTCTTGTAAGACATTTTCGTAAGATTGCAGCTCCTCTTGTGTCAGCAGCGCACTAACAAAGATGGGCTTTGGTTCCTCAACTGTTCCCAAGTTAATTTCTCGAAGCTCATCAACGGTAGCTTGACCCCCATCCTCTATTTGAGATGGGGCCGGTTGGGCAATATCGATAAACTCCTCCGTTTTTTCACCGGTGTCATTCACTTGGCTTTCTGTAGACTCATCAATAACTGAGACACAATTGGCCTCGGCGGAATAATCTGTATACACATGTCTCTCGGCATCACTAACCATTATCCTGAGTTTCCTCTTTTTACTCAGACTCCATCTGCCCTTTTGAGGTTTTGAATGGTGAGTTGTTGAAGTTACTCCGAGCCGTTGAAAAACTGAGGCACGTGAAGGACTTGGGTTTTCTAAACGTTGAAAGACTGATACACGAGGCCTAACTTCGGTCTCCGCAAGCCGCTGAAAGACGGAGGAACAAGGAATTGGTCCCACCGAATCCTCTCTAAACAAGTCCTTCTCGTGGTTTGTAAGAATCACTTGTTCGGGGTCTTCTAATTCTTGTTCCGGAAAGGATGCCTTAAGCATGCCATTCACATGTTGCACTGTGAGATTAGTCATATCTTTCCTGGCTTTTTGCCTTTTGACTTTTATCTTTAGTGGAACTGGTGCTGATGACGTAGATGCGTCCTTGTAAGAGACTATCCTCTTATTGTAGTCTTTCTTTTTCCGAACAGAGATGACTAGACTGCCCCCTGGGATCGATTGGTCAATTTTCCTTAGAGGTTTAGTGTAGCTCGTCATTAATGACGTCATTGTGTCTTCAACTGGGGATAAAGCTTTTTGACCGGGTTCTTTCTTTGTCTTTATAGCATATTTGAAAGCTATCTCTGGTTTAGAATTTTTGCATGTTTCCTGGGCTGGCTTCGATGCTTCAGACGCTTTTGGGTCTAAAGTTCTTGGCTTGTCAGCTATGTCACTCCTTCGGTACTTGCCCGTGAGTTTAATTCGAACTTGTTGAGGTTGTTTTGATGCCTCTGCCTTTTGCTTTGCTAATTCTGTCTTGGATCCAGCATTCTTAGCAGCCTTGCCGTCTTGTGCTACAACAACAAAACCAGGTTGCTTATACCATTTTGCATCAGAGTAATTGACTTCCTCAAATTCAAATGGATCAGTGTCAGCTACCACCGTTTTGACTTTCCCATTCAACACAAATTTAAAGCATTGATGCAGTGTAGAGGGGACGACCCCGTATGTATGGAGCCACGGCCGCCCGAGTAAAGCGTTGTAGGATGTCTTGGCATCAATCACATAAAAGAACACCCTTGAGGTTAGTTCCCCCATCTTACACTGTAAACCAATGGTACCCATTACTCCCTGCCCTTCTTGATTAAACCCTTGGATTGTCATCGTTGACGGAGACAATTGTTGAGGTTCCATGCCCAGGGAGTGGAATGTTTTTAGTGAAATAATGCTTACAGCAGAACCACCATCGAGGATGATTCTCTTGACTGATGTATCTCCAATTTGGCCAGAGACATATAGGGGTCGGTTATGGTCTTGGAATCCCAGCAATCGGTCGCTATCATCAAATGTGACTTTAGATAGACGACAAGTGCAAAATTTTTGTGACACTACTGCCGCTTCTGCCATTTCCATGCTTTCCTTGTAAAACTCTGGACTTGTTAAAGCCATAATAAGCGCCTCTCGAAGCTCACTTGACATTTGTAGAGCGTCATATACGCTCAAAAGAGCCGGGATACGCTTCAAATGAGTCAGAACGTCGTATTTGGCTTTGTGCGGCTTTTGAGAGTCTTTTACCACTGCTTTTCCCTTGTCATTTGCTGGTAATGCAACAACCGGACCTTGATCTGAGGTATTTCTTTTTGAGACAGATATAAGAGTCTTCTTACCATTCACCTTGTTTCTACTAGAAGATTCAATCACTTCCTCGTTTTTGCTTTGGTTAGCAGATGGGATACTTTGGCCAGAACGCAAAGTGATTTCACCGACTTCTTTTTTACCCTCGTCTTCATCGTCGATGGAGATCATACAACATTGCATAACTTCGTCGTCTTCTTCAGAGTCACTTGGGAAGAACTCGGCAGGTAAAAACTCTGTAAGGGTGATTGGTACCCTTGGTGGTTGTTCATATTCCTCCTCTTGGGGAGTTTGGACTTTCTTTTGTGTTCTTTTCTTCTTCTTTTTATTCTTAAGAGAAGGTCTACCCCGAAATTTAATGCCGGGGCGAGTAGAGACTTGTGATGAGGGAATTTTAGGCATCGACCTTACCCTGCGACTAAAAATTTTCCACCCTTCTGTAGACTCCTCCGATGATGCTGATGAATCCTCCCAAACATCCAAACTAGGTGCTGTCATCAGTTCATATAAAGTTGGAATATTTGGATTTCCAGACTTGGGCATGTCCGGATAGGCCCGTACCGTCGTAATTTTGTCATCCACCTTAAACTCTACAGAGATTACACCCTCCGATAAAGAGACAGTTGGATTGGGTTTAGCTCTCATGGTAGACTCAATTTCCACCATGTTCGTTTCTGCCTTTTTGGGAGAATCGAGCACAATTTGGTTATTGTTAATCATTTCTTGAACTTTGTCTTTAAAGACGTAGCAGTCCTTTAAAGGATGACTAACAATGCGGTGGAACCGACAATACTTGGGATCATTTGTTTTGTTGACTTCAGCCGGCCGTTTGGGCTCAGGAAGTTTGATGAGACCTGCTTCATGGAGATTGTCGAACAACTCTTCAATATCATCGTCGTCGAATGAATACTTAACCTCCTTTCGCTCTTTGAGAGTGAGTCTTCTCCCCGAGAAGCGTCCCTTCTCCGCTTCCTTCCCTTTCTCCTCTTCTTGTTTCTTTTTCTCATCTTCCTGTCTCCTCACCTCTTCCTCTTCAAAAGTGAATTTTTGTTTCAAATTGGCCTTAGCGACCAACTCGGTTGCAAGTCGCATGACTTCCTCTTGTTGCCGTTCTTTCATTGCAATCATTTCAGCTTCTAGTTGTGCCTTCATGGCAGTCATTTCAGCTTCTGCTTCTGCGAGCTTCTTCATTAACTGCTGATTCTGCTCTTCTATATTTGATGTACCAGTCATCATCACCTGCATTTCCTCAAAATCCTCATTCCCGGGTAAACTCATTTGTTGGAGTTGAGGTGTTGTATCTTGAGTGAGGGAAACTTGTTGCCGAAGAGCTTCGTCAAATATGGTCATGAGCTTCGTTCCTTTGTGGATTTTGTCAACTACATGGCCCAACTTCTCTAGCCTAACAGAATATTCTGATTTTCTGACCGCATGTCTTGGCCCTGCCAAGCTAGCAGTGATTCCAGCGATGAGCTCTTGCGGAGTTTCTGCTAAGACGCGGGCTTTTGACCGAGTTATGGGACCTGTATAGGAAGCAGATCCCATTTGAGACTTGGGGGCTGCCCCCTGTAATGCCAATGACTCGGATATTGCCTTCTGCAATATAGTTGTCTGTTTCTGAATCTCATCCCTTGATGGTGCCTTCTCATGGACTACAGTCGTTTTCTGTCTTTTCGGAGGTGGACTTCTTGAGACTGGACCGTCCACGACCCCTTTTGTCAATCTTGAGGACACTGAATCGTGATCCTTTAGGTGGAGGTTTGCGACAGCTCTTTCTTTATCGAAGCTAATGAGCTTCGTTGTGGATTCGTCGGAAGTCTGAGCCTGGGCCTGAGCGGACTCAAAATTTTGAGTTATGAGGTTGGCAGGGATCTCTTCCTCCTCCCCAACGGAGGTGACCATTACAAATTCCAAATTGGTTGATGGAATGGCAAGATAAACCGGGACTGATCCGATCATAACATAGGGGAGAGTTGGCGCCTTGGCCAAAGGCGTGGTGGTCTTGAGAGCTTGCACCACTAGTTTTGGGGTCTCGACGATAATAGAAGCCAATATGGCCTCTATAGTCTTGGCCTGGGCCTCTCTCTTCCTTTGGGCTCTTGCGGCTCTCTTTCTTGCATTGCGGAGAGCGTTCTTGGAGGGAGCCCTCTTGATCTGGCACTTCACCCCTTTTACAAGGGCTGAGGTGGTCTTCACTTCAGTTGTTCTCGGGATGTAGTATGAAAGCGGAGTCCGGTTAAGGACAAACGTCTTGCGGTACCCTGCCCGGCTCTTGCGCCCTTCGATGAGTTGAGTTTGTGGGAGAGCATGGAAATAGATGGTGATTTGGGGTGCCATTGATCCTTTTTTGGTGTGATATTAGAATCCTGAAAATGGCACATCACAAATGATTAGTTTCATCAACATTAGAGATGAAAGGGAGAATGGGTCCCACCGGGCGTGCCAAAAATTATGTTGAAGACAAATTTGATAAATTATTATATTAATAATTTATATTTGTTACCCAACATAATCTCACTCTACTCATTTTAGGAATAGAGTTTTATTATTAAGGGTACGACCCATTCAAGATGGAGTGCATCTCTTAATTACAATCTCTTGATACAAGGTACAAGAGAAGACCCTTTGATTCCAATTATGACGAAACTGAAATCATTTACTGAGATGTGTGAGTGTTTGGATTTGGGATCCCCAATGAGTGAATGACTCATTGAAAAATTGGAATTGATTTGAGTAATTGTTTGGTGAATTTGGTTGAGTCGAACCAGGGATTCGATTTGAGATGCGGTTGTATCTAGATTTAGTTTCTAGATTGCCTACGTACCCATTGCGGGATCAAACCATACGTAGTTCCAGGTTTTTTTGGGAATTAAATAGGTGAATGACCTATTTAAATTTTAGTAATTTGGGTAGGGCTATAGAACTTTTGGATTCGATTAGAGAAATTAATTCGGGATTTTGTGTATGGAATTAATTTCTGGAGAGTTTGAATGGATTTAATTTGGTTGCGGTTGCACCTAAATTTGAGTAGGCTGCCTACATACCCTTAACAGGATCAAACCGGATGTAGTTCGTTATGAATTTGGTTTGGTTGGCTTTGTGCCATTTCGGAGTTGATTTTAGAATTGGATTTGAGAGACTTGGTTTTATACCAATTGGGAGAGATGGTTTTGTACCATTTGAAAGAGATGGCTTTGTACCATGAATTAAGAATTGGGATTTAGAATTCGGAGTTTGGAATTTGGATTTAAGGAATATGCCCATTAATATTTTAGTGTCATTTATTTATTAAATAACACGTTTATTTTTTTATAATGGGCGAACATGAATTTGGTTTTATGCCCACTAAATATTTTTGTATCAATTATTTATTAATTGATACGCTTTATTTTTTAATGGGTATAGGGGATTTAAGAAAGGCCCATAAGACCTTGAACCTATTTTCATCAGTTTATCTTGAATGACAAATTAATTTTGTTTAAATGGGCACTTGACTTAAAAAAGTAACCCATCCATTCTTCATTTGATTTTTGCTAGACCGTCTTTACTGGGAAGGGCCATTTGCCTTTCGAACTCCGGTCAGAATAACTTTGAGCAGCAACTTTTCTTTACATTTCAGTTTAGTCTTTACCCAAGACCAAGAGTGGAGGCACCACAATAGTAACCCGTAAGCCCATTATTCAAAAATGAATTTCAAAGGCTTTGCCAGCCCAACTTGACAGAGAGAACTTCTGTTCTCCTCAATTTAAGGTTTCTTTCGTCATATGGGAGACAGTAATAGACTCCTCCTCTTTCACTATCTTTCTTCTGTCATTAGGATACTGTGCTACCTATCTCTTTAAATTGGTCACCCGAAATTAGCAAATTAAACCTTCACACAACACCCTTAACCTTCAGGAGTCTTCCACGCAGTCAAAGAACTCTCCAGCAGTGGGGGTCGGCATCAGAGATTTTTTCCTGCTGCCTCTTGCGACCAAGACCTGCTCATTCTTCTTTTCCTTTAATTTTACCCGTAGGTTCCCAAGGTAAGATCACCTTTTCCTTCTTTCTCTTTTGGTTGACTTCCAACATACCATGGCATATTAATTAATCTTTTTTTGTTCTCTTGCAGGTTGTCAAAAGTTAGTCACTTCATACCTTACTTTTGTGCTGAAGAAACAAAAGCAATCCACATCTTGGAGAGGAGTTCACGTGGGCAAGGAAAAAGAAATAAACTTCCTCCTTTAGGTACAATTGTAAGATTCCCCTGCTATTTAAACTTTGCCCATTCAAAAACCGACCTTTAATAATGATTTCTTGTAAAGATTGGTTCGAACCGAGAGCAACCCCTGATGTTCAAATTTTTTGCTTCTTATTTCTGCAGTGCAGATTCTCTACAGGCCAACCCTTTTTGTGAGCAGACACAAAAAAATCCCACGAGAGCACCATTTGACAAGGTAATTTATATTTTTATGTATCTTGATCGATCTGTTTCTTAATTCCCAAAGGCTAACATTTTTTTTATTTTGGTTTTGCAGGTAATTTTTTTGTTTGTGGCAAACTTTTCTTGTAATTTTTTGGAGGCAGGGATTTTTTTTTTGGAGTAGCGACACAATTACTTTTTTTTTTTTTGGGGCTTCCTGGATTCGTTTAGAATCCAAAAGGATCTCATGGATTTGTTTAAAATCCACAGGTTACCTTCGGGTAGCCCTTTTTGTGGTGTCCGCGGACACTGAATATTTTTGTAGTGACCGCGGTCACTACCAATAATAGCTATGAGCTACTGGGTTTATGGTGCCCACGGGCACCACCTAACTCAATAGTCATTGCTATAAATGAAATCTTGCCATGGAAGGGGAAAGGTGTCGGGTGATACCTGACTAGAAAATATCTGTAGAGAAAATGCTTTTTCCTTTTCACTCTTTTCACTTCTGTTTCTTCAGCCTTTCGATCCTCCTCTTTTTTTTCAGAGCCTCAGTGCTCCTTTTATAGGCAATACTAGAGGCTTCATCAGATAGGATAAAGCTCAATTTCAAATGCTGATGATCACTCCAATTTTGAATTTAAATGAACATTTTAGATTTTAATCCCCTTTTTCCTTTGATAGTATTTATCCATTTATTTTTTTTCAGGATTTTCATACCACTTGGAGGCTTTCTAACGTGAGCCAACCACTCACCCTTTTTAAATTTTAAAGGTAAATTTTCCTTATCTCAACATATATTAAATTTTTTTATGGGATAATATGTGTACTTAACTTAATTCGTTTTTTTTTAATTTAAATTCAATGATCTAGCCTGAATGTGAGATGATGATAATGATGCCGATTATTTTAACCAAGGGTGTACATAGAGAAACCACAAAGTTGGCTTATACAAAAAATTTTAGTGGATCTATAAATGATAGAGGACGGTTTAGACTTTAGACCTGTTGCTTATCACGTATTTGACGAAGGACAATTTCCAAGTTTTTGGTACGAAGAATTTGGAAACAACGAAAATCTACATTTGATGGGCATACAATATCGGCACAAACTTTCATGTGGCAAAGAGATAGCAATCACTGAAGATATTGATTATACACTTGCTGATTGGGTGGAGCATAACAAGTATGACCTTTTTTTTATTTTGGTAGACAACTAAATGAAGGATTTCGTGACATTTTGAGGTTGGTAAATTTTTAGTTGTCTATTTTTTTAATTTACATAATTTTATCTTTATATACTTTTTTAGGGCTAAATGAGAAATAAATTTACAAAGATCTTAAGCTCTTAGATTTAATTGCATCTAAGCTCCTAGACTATAATTTATTTTATAATTTATATATTTGATAGTAAATAGTAAATAGTTTATAATACTATAAGACTATAGTTTATATATTTGACAGTATATAATTTATAATACTATAAGAGTCATAAGACTAATATATATAACATATAACATATACTATTAACATTGTATAGTATATGATCCTGAGAAGGAGAAGCAGTATGCTGGTGCTCTTCACATGGGAACAATTAACATTGTAGATTATGCAGCTGTTGAAGTAGAGATGGAAGCAGCGCTCAAGGAGTACGATCAAATTGGAGGTGATCTCGTGAGCATCCCTACCGCTTGTAAATCCTTCGCCGAAGATCCAAGCTGGTTGACAAGGTGGATCATTGGGGAGGAGAAGGTGCAAAGAATTTGAAGAAATTTATTCTGTCCTGCTTGTAGTTATGAACTCTTATTTCTGATATTCTTCTTTCATTGTTTCTCCACTATTAACTGTAAAGATAAAGTACAAGAGTCAAAACATTTTTGAGTGAATCATGCTTGTATATATGACTATCATCAAATTATGCTGATATTCATGTAAATTTGTAAATACAATGTGCTCAAATATAGTCCAAATTCCCCTTGGCTAACTTTCCACAAGACAATACGTTTCTCAAGTGTTGTTTGGTCGCAAACATGTTGACAAGAAAATGCAACACCCTGCCTTTATATTTGGAATGGAATGTATATCATGGAGCAGAACAGGCCCATAGCCATAGAGGACGGCCTACCCACTCAATTATATTTGCAAGTCATTTGCATTAATAGATGCTCAAATAAGCACAAATTAATTTTAATTCAATTTTTAATACTCTAAATTCCTAAAACTAAGAAAAACTACTCAAAATAACTCGAACTCCAAGTAGAGCACATGATTCGAACACGAGACTACGACAAAAACGAAGAACTTTATGGACTGGACCGAAACCTCTGTCAGTCTTCCTATACCAATTATTTTACTTATAAAGAAGATACTGATTAATGTTAGGTTCCTCTTTAACTTATCAAAATAAGTTTTCACGCAGGTGCTCTCTCTCTCTCTCTCTCTCTCTCTCTCGCGGACCATCTCGCAGGGGGAACACTGAAATTC
Source organism: Purshia tridentata (assembly GCA_003254885.1). Lineage (NCBI taxonomy): Eukaryota > Viridiplantae > Streptophyta > Magnoliopsida > Rosales > Rosaceae > Purshia > Purshia tridentata. The sequence continues at coordinate 13,494 of QANT01008386.1, read as the reverse complement.
TCGTAAATACAAATTTTTTGGTTTGTGGTATCACTCTTTAGTCCAGTTGTCCCTACAAGGAAAAGCCCCAATCTCAAACTCCTTAGGATCTTGAGGCAAGGTATCACTTTTGCTTTATGTATAATTATATATATATATATATATATTGGGTTTGAAATTTGATGACTTCAGTTGATTTACCATTATTCTTATGATTTTGTCTTTGTTAACATTCTAATTCATTACATCTGTTGTTCATTTCCTTCTTAATTTAATTATGAAAATGTGACTTTGATTCTTTAGAATCTCATGAGCAATATGAGAAGCAAAGGGGACTAAATTGATGTTATATAATTGAAAGAGCAACGCCACAGACACTAGATGACTAGAATAAATCCCAAAATTCTGTATACCAAGTGAACTGATGTGATGGTATTTCATTTGTTCATATTTATCTCTAACAACTATGATAGTGTCATGTCATCTTCCACAATTGACATTCTGCAATGTCATCCTCCATGTTATGTACCTTTTCTTTGGTAGCAAGTCAGTTTAGGAGTGAGGAAGGAAACTTAAAAGATAAATGTGCAGCTCTTCAGATTCCTCCATGGGTTATTAGTGTGAAAACTAAGTTTACCTGCGGTGCACTCATGACTTGATTTTTCCACCTATTGCTGTGATCCATCAGATGATATGAGTTTGGTACCTAGACTTTAGAGATGAGTGTGGTACCTAGACTGGACTTTATGCTTGCTGATGATATAGAGAAAATAAAAACAGAGGTTAGACTTGGGGAAGTTTTCCCCCCTCATAGGTTGTCTTTCTTCATGGCTTTTGATAAATTGGAGATACTGGTGAATACCTGATTTGTTGATGGGCCTTGATTGATAAACAATATAATTATCATGAAAAGAATCTGCCAGTTTTCCAATTTTTTTTATTATTATTTAATTTTTCCAATAATTACTACAAAATATTGAAAACTTTGATTCGTTTCAGTCTGAGAGAAATTATTCAAAGCCCACATCCAAGTCTTTTTGCCGTCCATCTTCCAAACCAGTGTGGTGTTGTACACTTACAGTTCCCTAGTTCCACAACTATGGAGTTCGTGAACAAGGCGGTGAATGCTGCAATGAGAGCGAGCAGCAACAACACGGTGATAAACGTGTTCTTGGTAGGGTCGTTCATTGCGCTGAGTGTGAGGTCGGTGAACCAGCAAAATGACATCGAAGCTCTGGAGGCGGAGAAGGCGTCGCTGATCAAATCGAACAAGGCAGCCAAGCAGACCATGTGGGACTGGAAGCAGCAGCTCTTTGCTGAGGCTGCCACGAATGCCCCCGTGGTCCCACTTTCCAGACTCAAAGCCATCTACGGCGAAGCTATGGCTTCCCAAATCGGTATTATCACTCTCTTTGCATTTATATTTGCTGTTAGGGATTAGACAATTTAGTGAGAAATTTTGAAAAGTGTAATCAGTTTTTGTTTGCATTTAAGACTTTTAACCTTGTTTTACATTTCTTGAATGGTTCTCGAGCTTTCCTTGAATTAACTGAGTAGTGTTCCAACTTTGCTCCAAAATGCTTGAGTAGTGTTTTGAACCCTCTCGAGCTTGAATGCCCTATTCTTAGAATTTAAAAAATCTAACCCTCGAAAAAAAGTTTCGAGCTTTCCTCGAATTGTGCTCAGAGAAATGCTGAGGGCAATGTTTGAACCTGTCGTGTAGTGCTCGAGGGGCATTTGAGCATAATCGAGGAGAGCTCAAGCATTAGATTTCCAAAACTGAAAAAAAAAAGGTTAAAAAGTCTTTACATGGCATAAGTATTAGCTAGTTTTTGAAATTTCACCAATTTTGGGTTCCATTTTGTGTTGGTTCATTGCTTTTAATTTTATGGTTTTGCAAAACAGGTGATGCTGTGAAGGAAGATTCAAAGCCTCGCGTCCCCAAATTTGTGGTCTGAGGTTGTGTTTTGTTTTACAATTTTTGGGCATTGGGTTGCTGATAAAGATGTGACATTCATATTCATAATTCCTCATTTTAGAGTAAAGAGAGCCTTAGAGGGCATGCAGAGCAGAAGGTGAGAAAGTTTGTTGTAGTACCGAGTCTGAGAGACAATATTGCTACTGTCTTTTACTTGTTTTGCTTATAAGGTGGGTTTGCATTTGAAAATTGCTATACTACTATGCCAATGCAGAATTTTGGGTAAAATAGTGGTCAGTCTTGAATCTGAAAAATCTTCTCAAGCCTTCAAAGCAGCCTTGTGAACCATGGTTTCTTTGTGCATTTGGTGGCAGCTCTTCTCAACAAGATCAAGCAGTTTCTCCAAGTTCATAGCCCACAAATTAAGAACATTGCTGCTATCCTTTGCGGTATGAAAGAAGACTATTCCTATTGGGCTGTCAATCTTGGCCACCAGTGCCTTGGACACAACCATATCCGAAAGATGCTTCTCAGCTTCCTGAATAGAAAGGGACCAAAGTTATAGATATAACTAGACCGGAAAGAAAAAAAAAAAAAATTGCACATTTCACATAATTCCAGCCATGGCATCCCAAAACCGTCAGATTAATAAAAAAGGCACTATTCCAAAAGGAGCTTAAGCAAATTCTCTATATACTAAAATCCCAATGCCTTTTTTACTGTTCTGGAACAAGTTTTTTTGCACACCCTTGAAATGTTTTTGGTCGTTTGCCGTTGTAATTGGGTGGGTTATTGGTTCCGTTATCTTCATTATTATAAAGTTAGGAAATACTTTTGGCATTATAGGTTTTATTAGATTTAAAATTTTCATAAATATCTTTCATTCAACTTAAAAAATAAAGATATAATTATAAAATATAAAAATTAAAATAAAATTTTAAAAATAAAAAATATTCTACTATTATAAAAAATGAAAAGGGTGATAATAATTTATTAAAAAAATAAAAAAATATATAATATAAATTTAAATGGATATATACGGGAGCGCGTGCAAAGAGTAGTCTAGTTGTATTTACGTTTGTGCCACTCTTTTGGTTTTGTTTTGTCTCACATAAATTATTTTTTTGATTTGATTGCCATTGTGAAATTGAGGTTCAGTGTGTCCTTTTTGGTCATTCAGTTTGCTTTGGGTTTTGTTTTTCTTTTGTCTTCTCTCTCCTATCTCTTCCTTTCTCTCCCTCTCCCACTTCTCTCTCTTCATCCCTCGGATCTGTCTTCATTTCTCTTCCTCTCACTTTTTCTCTCTGGAACTACAGCCATAAGCAAAAACTGATTTCATATTTACGGCTAGCTATTGTATACCAAGTATCGATCTTGTGCCATCATAAATGTGCTGTGAAGTCATGTTTATGCTTTAACGATGTTTCAACAATTTGCATCCTAAATCTAGTTTGCTCATTCAAATGGCAGGTATATTAGTATATGACACTTTTGATGTAAAGGCATCAAATTAACAAAGATATAAATATAAAAAATTCCCAATAACTGAATTAGAGATTTTTTTTTTTTTTTAATACTAGGACTTGGCTGATTGTGGGGATTGTTATTGGTGGTGGAGTTTTAATTTTGGTGGCCACGGTGTTTTTCTGTATTGTTCAAAGCAGAAAAAGGCCTAACACCAGTGTTGATGAAGGTAAACTGTTACTTCTTTTATCTTATCATTATCTTCTGTTTTGTACTTTCTCTCTCAATCTCTCCATGTTCTGCATCATGCAAATTGGTGGCTAGACAAACAGGCTTATAGCTTATGCAAATAATAGTGGGTTATGTTGAAATTGCAGAGCTCTTAGGGATAGATATTGGACCTCTCACTTTCAGTTTTTCCAAACTAAAGACAGCTACGAATGACTTTAATCCAACTAATATGCTAGGAGATGGAGGATTTGGACCTGTCTACAAGGTAAGTTATTGTTCTAATCAACGATATGGTGTGGCTGCAGACATGTCAGTGCCTTAAATTGATACAAATGCACAACTTTTATATTTCTATTGCCTATGCCTGGATGTAAACCATGACATCTAGATACATCACTTTCTTTTTCCTGATATCCTTTTTGAAATTATCTTCTTAAGCTCCTATAAAAATGATCTCCTTATGTTTATGAAATGTTAGCAGTGTCCACTTTACCTTGAGACCATGTGTTGTGCTTGGTAAGATGCCTAGTGTTGCCTCTAAATTGGTGTGAAAAGAAATTAACCTTATATAAAGAATTGCCTTCCTGTTCAAGCCATCAAACTCAGTTTCTGAAGTTTCATTTTACTTTAAGATACTGAAATTGAGTCTAACTCACAAGGTCTAAGTATAACCCCAATATATGGTTTACATATGACTGAAATGTGGCCCATCAGAATATGAAATCATTTTGTCGTCTCAAAATTCAGCAACAGTACCCATCTGAAGCACATTATTTAAGACAATATATTCTATTTCTCTTTGAAGTTTGTTAGATAAGACTGAATCATTACCATGCATAAATCAAGATGGATTAGTACGTTGTTATGCTTCTGCGGTAGGTATACATAGCTTGGCTTAGATCACAACACACAAAGACTTTGAAATTGAAGATGATGATGATGATTGACTTTTAGAAATTGGAGGTGATCAATCGAGATTCCACGAGTGAATTACTACAGCAAATGGCGATTGTGCATACTTACAAAGGAAGTGGGTGTTTACTTTTTTGGTCTGAAAAAATGAAAAGTGAGTACGGGTTTTTTTTTGTCGTAAATTATTCACATGGGTCCTTGATTGATTGATAGCTTTATGTGAGTATGCATACTCTGGATTTCTACATTTTAGGAAGCTAGCTATTGTTTTCAAGTATATGGTCCCTTAATTTTAATCTTGATTTTTTCATGCTCATGCTTCAGTGATTGTATATGGTTTGTTTCAAATGACAAGAGATTATGAAAAAGAAAAACCATATGCTTGCTATTGCTTCCTTTATGTTCTTAATAGTACGTATGACATACTTGAAGTTATGGGAAACCAACTGTGTGTTTCATTTTGTCTTCATTGCTTCTCATTGCTATTATTTTTAATGCAGGGCTCTTTTGTAGTTAAAATCATGCAAACTCCTAAGCACATTTTGGAAAAGCTCAAGGAACCCCTGCTGATACGGAAGGTACTTTTATTAAATGCATCCCTGAGAAGTGTTTTTACTTTTATTCTAACTTTTATTTTTATTTTTTCAGATTTGCAACATATTAATCTTCTTGATACTTTGTTTGGACTCTGCAGATTTGTTTGATGAATTGCAACATCCTAGAAGCATATATATGTCAGTTCATGAGCTTAATAGGCTAACTCAAAAGGAGGAAGCTCAAGGAGTTACCCTTGCTGATATTGAAGGTATTTTATTTATTAAATTCAATTCTGAGAAGTATTTTTACTTTTGTTCTATTTTTTATTTTTTTAGAATTGCAACATATTAATCTTCTTGTTACTTTGTTTGAGACTTTCTACAACATTAATCCCCTTTCCAATAATAAGATTCATTTAAGAGATAAACATTACACATAAAAATTCATTAAGAAATGTGTAATAAACTCATACAAATACATCTGACTTCAATTTACACATCTTCCGGTTAAAATCTCTTAGAAAAAGTGGCATACCTCTTTATCTTTAACCTTTTTGTCCATTGCCTACATTCAATGTTTTGTTATCTCTTCCTAGCTTACTTTCCTTGGTTTATTGTCACATTTTCCATTTAAAATCATTTTTAACAATAGCTCAATTTCTCCTGTTTTGTGAAACTACCGGAATTGCATAACTAACACACATAAAGAAAATTTGCTAAAACAATTGGTTATTTCAATCAGCATTTTATGGACTTTCTCATAATCGTACTTAAGATTATACACTTGATGCACATGCACCTTTTATAGGCTTGCTACAGTTTATTATACATCGGTTACAAATTTGCCTTTTTTCTAACCTTTTTTTTTTTTCTACATTGGTGTAAACTTCAGAAATAAAGCTTCTGATTAAATCTCTTAAATTGGTGAATGAACTTTTGCCAGCTTCTTCTTGCACCTTATTAATCTCAGCAAGATAATGTTTTTACATTCAAGAGTTTTTCTTTACTGCAATTAAAAAAATCCCTACAGTTTTAAATTTAATAGTCTCAAATTTGATGATTTATTTACACTAATAAGTGGCATTTTCCAAATTTCCAACCAATGACCAAAAAAACCTCTTGCAGAAGGCAACAAGCAAGAGGAGAATTGCTAAGAGAAGAATCTCCGCACAAGAAACCAACAAAGATGAGCAGCCCAGCAACAATCAAAATGAAACCCCCAAAAACCCATTAAGCCACGTTTGAATACCCCATCCACAACTTTTTTGAACGATGCGCAGTTGAATACCACAAATTTTTTGATTGCTATGACATACAATTGTCTCACCAGCTATTCTAATGTTTTTTTGAAGACTGTTCGGTTTATTATAATATGGACAATATCTTAACAAAACAATTAGCATATAAAACATACCATGAATGCATATTTTGTAACTTAAACTTGGTGAACAAACATTGATGTCAATGTTTACAAACATATATAGATTTGCATATGTATGTAAAAAGTGTTATCTTTCCATTAAAGTTAGGCCTTGCATGAACATTTTATAAATCTTTTGCACATTTTATAACCTTTTGACATCCGCGGCATCGCGCGGGCACAATTTCTAGTGAAACCTATTTCCAACCATGAAGCATAAACTCCCCCTCCTACCAACTTTTCTAGAGGAAAGAATCCATTGCAAGAGAAAAATTGGTAATACACAAGAATTAGCATTTCCAAACTTGGATAGTCAGACACAGCAGCTCTGAAAGTGTCTTCAAGGCAATCCTTGAGTAGTACTTTGAAACAACAAGAATGTTTTGCAAGGGCATCACTGTCAGCAAAAGTAATTGCTAACTAAATAGTGAAATAGAGAGCATAAACGATGTCTAGGGAAAACCTACATGTTCAATTATTCTCTGCCTTTGGTCTTCGGCTGCTTTGTCACCCAAAGAGTTGTCCTTGTTCCCTTTTTTTTTACCAAAGAGTTGTCCATATCTTTAATTCATAGTAGATCCGCTTCAACCCCAACAGTGATGGTATATCTGCAGGCGCTTCTTCAATAACATTGTCGCCTTCTTTAGGTTTTTTCTTTTCTTTTGAAGTATCAATATAAAACACTGTTGGACTAATCTTCCTAGCTTGATAATATTTGAGCACGCACATAATCTTGACGGTCTAAGCGGTCTAAGCGTAAGCGAACCTGCAATATTTAATCTTCCGCACAATGATTAACTAAAATCCAAAAATGTAGTGATTGTAATGAATGAGCAGTGAATACAATGAGTACTTCAAAATGAAATTAGACCCGTACTTGTTCAAGAATGAATGCAATCTTCTCAGTTTTTGCCATAGCACCAAAAGTTTCCACCTATAAAACTTAACAATAAAAAATGAGCTAGGCAATGTTTCTCCTTTAAATGATGTGGGGGTTTCCAAAATAATTTCTATACTGACCACAATTCCTTGCATCAAATCAGCAGCTTCAGCAATAAGCCCTTGCTCTTCCTTGATCTTTGCAAGTCTCTTGATTAACCGGGCTCTCTTCATATTACTAAGAGGTATTTTATACAGGTTACATTTTACCACTTTGGTAAGTCAACTATACAATTAAAGGAGCTAAATTATAACTATTTAATTGACAACCAGCTGATCCACACTCTTAGTATAAGGAACCTCAATCACACCAGAAACCAGATTATATTTGATGTACAGTCCTGTCAAGTTTGATGTGTGCTTGGTTCGATCATGCTGCACCAGAAAATGTTGAAGATGATGATGAAGGAGGAGATAAAGGTGAAGGTTGGGTCATGCGATGTTCATTCTTGTGGGGAATTTTTGGTTGTTGTAGTGAACTTTCCCCAAGCTCTACAGGTTTTGGTGGCTGCAGGAGGGAAGGGCTGAGTGGTTGGGTGGGTGCGGCCAAATCTGGGTGGGGAGGGAAGGATTTATTTATTATTTATTATTTTACTTTTGTTTTTGAGTTTTTATTTTATTTTTAGTTTTCAATTTTGAGTGCTTCTATTTTCACCCCCATGTCCTATTTTCCCACCTATCTTATTTTTACACTCCCATCAAAAATATAAAAATACTCTTCCCACCTACTATTATTCCTACAATACCCTTTGATATACTAACTCAAACACTCACCCATTAAACACTTTTGCTGCCCCCTTAACTATCATCCCACCCACCCATCTTTTTTTTATAGTCTTTCTTTTATAAACCCTAGTTCTTCACCAAAACTGAAAATCAATTATACTATTTAGTTGATACCTATACATCTATGAAAAGATATAATTATTCTATAACCTACTTTTTAACTTTTTTTATAGTTTTAAATCAAGGATTCATTATATTTTAATGTTTATTTTGATTTGGAAATTTAGTATTGATTTTAGAGATTTAATTTGACATATAGCGATGAATTATAAGATGGATATAATATAAGTTTATTTTTCTGCAATTGTCAATGTGTTCGAGACCATTATTCAAAGTGCATCATCTTCCCTTTATATTTATAGGGAGAAGATTATGGGGATGCAAAAATCCGTTTGTCTGCCTTGGACATTTTCATATATAGTTTTAATTTGACTTCTTTATGCCAAATTTACATACCTATAAATTTGGTTTGATTGTTTGCAGGTTTCACTTTATCTATCTTACAATTGTTCTTATTAGTTTGTATAGTTGCATATATGTTCAATAATTAAAGGATTAATGATATGAGAAAAAGAGAAAAAGATTCTAGGATTTATATATGAAGTTTAAGTCATTGTAGGAATGTGGGTGAGTAGAAAATGGGTGGATATAATAGATTCATTTTTTTATATTTTTTAGTCAAGTGCTTAAAAGTCATTTTAAAAAAGGATAAAATTTTCATTATCAATTTTATTAAAATATGGGTGAGAAAATAAGACAAGGAGGTGGAAATATAACCACTCTTCAATTTTTAAGTTTTTTTTCAATTTTTTTTTTGTCTTTGTATTAAATTAGAAGGTTCTAAAAATTAAAATATATGAATTTTTTATTAATTTTTAAATCTAAGTAGACAAATTAGGATGAAAAAACAAAAATATGCCTACCATATTATCAAATTTGACAGGAGTTACGACACATTAGAACACATTTGATATTGTTAAGTGGTAAAATGATACAATTAAAATGTAAAGGGGTACATTACAAATTCAAAATACTTTCAGAGGGCATATATGATGATAAACCCATTGATTATTTATAACATCTGGAAATCAAAAATATTTGGTTTAGTAAGAAACACAAACCAAATCTTACACAGGATTACACGCACACACTTAGAAAAGACGAAATGTAGAAAATACAGACAAGCTTTAGCAATTACTAGTGTGCATTCATATAAAATTCAGTGGCTTAGTCTAAGTATTTTATAATATATTCATAATTATATATATATATGTTGATTTATATTTATAATTTTTTAATTCTAGTATTAATGTCTCGAAAGACTTATGCCTCAAGAGGCTTAAGCATCTCTTTGTGAGGCCAAAAACGTCTAGCATTATGCTTTCGCATCTGAAAACACTGGCCTGCACCTTGATGCTCCTTTGGGTTGCCTAAATTGTTCAGATCAATATCAGAGTTGTTGAATGTTTTCAAAATATAAAGTAGGCCACCAACGGGTGGCTGTATAGTTGAAAACTAGTTTGTGCCTTTTGGCTTGAAGCAATGTATCCTTTGGTGATTTAAACTTCTGAAACTTTTGGGAAAGGTTGTAATCACCTCAGTTATGAATATATGGCTTTAGAGTCACAATCTTTCATGAAAAGATATGATTCTTATGAAGAGGTACCTCTTGTTTAAAAGGTATAACCCATTTGAATTAATTCAAATGAATGGTTGCCATACCAATTCATAAAGGGTACTTGATGCTCTATAAATAGAGGGATTTTCTGCAAAGAAAAGATACTGAAATCAAACATTCTTATCCTCTATCATTTTACAGCAAACTATAGAATTAAGAACTAATTTCTGCAGTTTTAGTTCTTAATTAATCTTGAGCCTTTCTTGTTTATCTCTTAGGGTGTTTGGTTTGTTTTTGGTTGTGCAAGACATTAACAAACACATAGTGTTTTCACTAGGCTTCATTGTATCCACAAGGCTTATTTGCATATCCCTTTTGCACACTGACTGTGGGGGCAAATAAAGTCTGAAAGAAAGCGAATTTATTCGTGCCTTGAAGCAAGTTTCTTTCATCCTTGTTGGTAGCCACAACTCACAAGATTTCCAACAATTTTCAGACTTTATTTTGTTGCTGTGGTCCGTAACTTCATTTGATTTATTTTGAATTTCCCTTACTGTTGTCATTCGGTTGTGGACTTCCTTAGGAATAGGTCTTCCTGATAGATAGCTACTAGTAGTCCTTATCTGTTGTAACCTGTGTTCTTTATATTTGGTATTCTAATGAGAAGGTAAAGTGTGTTGACAACAATTCAAATCTCCACATGGTATCAAAGCATCTTTGCTCTTCCCCCCGATAATTACCTTTTTTTCTTTTCTATCCTTCAACTTTCATGGGCACCCCCGAAAACACCTCCTCCACCTCCAAGACCCATGATTTTCCACTCATCACCCTCAACACCGCTCATCAAGCTCCCCACAAACTCACCTCCACAAATTATCTGTCATGGAAAGTACAATTTGAAACTCTCTTTGTTGCCTATGATCTCCTTGGCTACATTGATGGTTCTACACCATGCCCACCAAGGACCCTTACAGTCAACAATGTTGTGACTCCAAATCCTGCTTACAATCTGTGGATTCGCCAAGACAAGCTCATTCTTAATGCACTCATCGGCTCCATCACATAGACCCTTGTCTCCTTCATAGCCAGAGCCAACACCTCCCGTGAGGCATGGACCAATCTAGCCAATACCTATGCCAAACCATCCCGAGGACGCATCAAACAAGTCAAGAATCTTCTCAAAAATCCAACCAAAGGAACTCTTAACATTACTGACTTCCTCCACTCTGTCCGAGCCCATGCTGACGAACTTGCTATCCTGGGAGCCCCCATGGACGAAGAAGACATCACTGAATAGATCCTCGATGGTCTAGGAGACGAATACAACGAGATAGCTCGTGCCGTTCAAGCCCGTGACACATCAATTAGCTTTGATGAACTACACGAAAAACTGTTGTCGTTTGAAGCCTCCCTTCATTCAATTTCAACTTCTCCATCATCTGCTCCGATCACAGCCAATCCAACCAATCGGACGTCCAATACCAACTGGCGCAATCCAAAATCCAATAACAACTGGCGTCCTAATGTCCCAGCATCCACCTCTACCGGAACTACAAACTGGCACAATTCCTCCTCACCAAGCTATCGTCCACCTGCCAACTCCACCAACAATAACCGCACCCCTCGGCCTCCACCTCGTCCTTACTTAGGATACTGTCAAGTTTGCGGCCAACAAGGGCACACAGCCAAAAGATGCCCCTTCTTCCACATGGTTCCCGTTCAGACCTCTCATCCTGGAGCATCACCAACACCCAAGACGAACACTCCCTGGCAGCCACAGGCTCATTACACAACCAATACCAGTTCTACATCTCCAACTTGGCTACTAGACAGTGGAGCCTCCCACCATGTCACCACGGACTTGAGTAATCTGTCTCTACACTCCCCATATTCTGGCTCTGATGATGTTATGATTGGAGATGGTACAAACCTTTCAATTTCGCACACTGGCTCTACTTCACTTCCCACACCCAACACCATTTTCACATTAAATAATGTTTTATGTGTTCCACATATGAAAACTAATCTCATTTCTGTCTCTCAATTTTGCCATACCAATAACATCTCTATTGAATTTTTACCTTTTTCATTTTATGTGAAGGATCTGCGAACGAGGACAATCCTCTTGAAGGGCGTCACTAAGGACGGTGTGTATGAGTGGCCGGCTACCATACCCAAGACCTCTCACATTCTTGCCTTTTCCCATGTCAAAACCACGTCCTCCAACTGGCACCATCGCCTTGGTCACCCTGCTCTTCCCATTTTACAACACAATTTGTCTAATAATAATTTAGAGTTTTCCTCTAACATGCATAAGGATTTTTCATGTAACTCTTGTCTCTGTAATAAAAGTCACAAGCTTTATTTTTCCACTTCTTCACTTACAACAGCACAACCTCTTGAAATAATTTTCTCTGATGTGTGGACCTCTCCAATTTTATCACATGATGGGTTTAAATACTATGTCATCTTTGTTGATCATTTTACGAAATATGTCTGGTTTTACCCATTAAAACGCAAGTCTGAAGTACATGAGGTGTTTAAACGCTACAAAGCCTTAGTGGAAAATTACTTCAAACAGAAAATCATCACATTTTACTCAGATAATGGGGGGGAATACATGGTCCTTAAAAATTTTCTTTCTCAAAATGGTATCACTCACTTAACCACCCCACCACACACACCTGAGCATAATGGGTACTCAGAGAGACGTCACCGCCACATAGTTGAAACAGGTCTTGCACTTCTTAGTCATGCCTCACTACCACACACCTTCTGGACTCAAGCCTTTGCCACTGCAGTTTATTTAATAAACAGAATGCCCACTGCGACTCTCAATTTCGCCTCACTCTATCACAAAATATTTTCAAAAAATCCTAACTATTCAAAATTAAAAATATTTGGGTGTCTTTGCTATCCATGGCTTCGTCCATACAATGCACACAAGTTGTCTGCACGGTCAAAACCTTGTATTTTTCTTGGCTACTCACTCTCACAGAGTGCTTACATTTGTTTTGACCCGACAACTTCCAAATTCTATGTGTCACGTCATGTTCAATTCGTTGAGTCTGTCTTCCCCTACAATACCACCACACACCGCCAACCCAGTCTCCCCACTACCACACTCAGCTCTTGGGTACCTCCCTCAATAAACATACCTGCTCCCAATGTCACCACAGCAGCCACTCACACATCTATTGACGGTGTCGTTCAAGAATTGTCTCTGTTCCCAGGTACTTCACAAGCTCCAGTCCCCAGAACTCCACCTTCTCCACTTCCCTTGCCACCAATAGTGACACCGCCCATTCTACCCACCCACATCCAACCCGTGGTTCAACACCCAACCAACCCCACAGCTCCAGCTCACATCCACCCATCACCCACCTCATCATCCACCCGAGACCAGACCACACAATTGGTACCTCCTCATCTCCCTCACCCTATCATCGCTAATCCACCCACTACAGACACACACACACACACTCAACCCACCTCTACTCATCCCATGACTACTCGTGCCAAAAATAAAATCCTCAAACCCATTCAAAAGCTGAATCTCCACACCATAAAATCACCTGCTTCCGAACCCGAACCCACGTCCCTTTCTCAGGCCATCAAAAGTCATAACTGGCGTCAAGCCATGTCACAGGAGTATAATGCTCTTGTCCGAAATGGTACTTGGGAGTTGGTT
>QANT01008384.1:0-20006 GCA_003254885.1 Purshia tridentata | reverse complement strand
TGTGTTTTGTGATTTAGAAGCTTTCTTCTTAATTTTGGTGTTTTGAGATTAATATGGGTAAGAAAGACTAAGAAAAAAAGAAGACTGATTTGGCAATGGAGAGAGAGAGGTAAAAAGTGCAGAGCTTTAACTGACTTAAACTATGGTCATCAGTAAGAAGACGACGATGAAAATGAGGCAGTGAGGAAGGCGTGAGTTATTGATAAAAGGGTATTTGTTGTAATTGTACATTCCATATGTACTATGGAATAGAAATACCACCCTCTAGCTGGTATTTCAATTCCCCCGCTTTAGTGTAATTAGATTACAGTCAACAAAGGTCAATTCCATGGTTTGATTACTTTCCAGACCAACCAAACACTGGAATGAAAACCGATTCCCATTCCTGACAATGGATTACGGCCAAACAAACATGGCCCAATATTATCATATTATGACAGGACCCTCCCCGAGTTCCACCCTTGAACTCGGGGTGATCCTGCGGGAATCCAATGTCAAGGAAAATCCTACCGAAAATTCGGCAGAACCTCCCCTGAAATTGGACTAACCTCAACCCCACACAAAGTGCCGTTTTCAACCCCAATTTCACCATTTCCGCCTTTTCCTTCGAACCCATCATTCCACACTCTAGATTTGATTTCTAAACAATGGAAATTAACTAAAATATCACAATTTCATGCCAAATCCCCAATTTTCGAGCAACCACCCAAATTGGCCAAGCTTCCTCCACCAATTCCCAATTTTCCTCTATTTTTTTCTTAAAGCCCATGGTTCTAAACCACAATTAACATGTCCTAAGGTGGGGAATTGGTAATTTCAACCCCAATTTCGAACCCCAAACCCCAATTTTTCTGATTTCCAGATTTGGGACTAAATCCCAATTTCTTCCCATGTCTCAATTACTCAATTCGGCAGCCCAATTCCAAGNATCAATTTAACAGCCCAATTCCAAAAGGAATTAAATGAAGGAAGGATAAGGGAGAAAACCCACCTAATTGGGCAAGAGAACGCCGGAAAAACTGGCCGAAAACTGGAGGTTGCAGCGGCTGGTGGTGTCCTCTCCGAGCAGCGGCGCGCGCAGGGGCTGGGCGTCGGCGTCGTGGGTCGTGGCGAGCTGGCGACGGCGGGAGGTGGCCGGTCGGTGGCTGGGTGTTGGTCGGAGCAGCTGGACGGAAGGGAGGGGTATCATGCGAAGGGAAGGGGAGAGCTGATGTGCGGACTGGGAGGGGGAGAAAGGGAAAAAAAGGGGAGAAAGAACTGTCCAGAAAATTCTGGAATTTTTTTAAGCTAAGTCCCTTTATTTACAATTTTGCCACTCCCTTCACACGTCCATAACTTACAAACCGTAACTCCGTTTGACGCATACTTCGCGTCTACGAACTCGTGGAGTCGAGCTTTATTTGACCATGTCAAAGTCTATTCCAAGGGCCCTATAATTCAAAAAGTCAACTTTTGGGTCCTTTGACACGTGCAAAATTTTCAAACCGTCCCTCCAAACGGGACATGCCGCATGTCTATAAACTCGTAAGCTCGAGGCCTTCCTAATGGACCCAAAGTCAAACATCCAATCTCATCCAAATCCAAAGTCAACTTTTGGCCCCAAACCATATTAAAAATTAAAAATTTTTACCTTACGGAGTACGGGTTGTTACATGGAGAATCAAAAAGTTTCCGAGTTTGAATTTGAGATGCAAATGCTGAAAGCTACCATTGAATCTCTGAATGCAGAAATTAGACTATTGAATGTAAATATCAATGAACTAACTGATGATCTTTTGGTAGTAGTGGATGACAATAGTAACAAAGACATGACGATCAAGAACTTACAATCCATGCAAAGTGAACTGATCCACATTAAGAACGAACTGATACAAGAGGTTGAGTTTTTGAAGGAACAGAATTCTCCTGAAACTCCCTGCAAGGCATTGAAGATATCCAATAAGAATTTAATTGAAAACATGTCAGCAATATTGAGAATGAAACAAAGAAAGAGAAAGAAGTTGGAGTACCCTGAATTTGATTATGACTGTGGCAAGAAAAGGACAAGGAAAACAATTGACACAGCTGAATGTCCAATGCCAATATCACAAATGGGTCCTCAGGAAGTTCAACTTCATGATCTTGAGGAACTCGTCAAGTCTCAATCCATTAAAACAGTACATTCATCAGTAGAAGATCCAAAGAAGCGAAAAATCCCATGGGGTAAATGTGCACTGTACAAGATGATGGAACCAGGACTCAAAGCACAAGTAGTATGTTACTGGAAAGAAGCTGAATTGCAGTAAGTCAAATAAACTCAATCTTGTTATTTATTAAGTTTCACTGCCATAGTAGAATGAAACTCAGTTTGAACAGATTTGCTACACTGAAACTGAACTTCAACAGAATTGCTACACTGCAGTGACTGAAATTATACTGTAACTGAAAATTAATTGTAACTGCAATTGTTCTTCTTTATCAAACAGGGATTTATATTGGTTAGGGAAATCTGGATGGTCAGTCTCACGCACAGATGTCGATGATTTGATCAAAGAGTATGATGTGGCAAATAATGTAAGTCAAAAGCATGAAAGTAACAAATGCTCAATTTCATTACCTCACATACAAATACTAATTTCTAAACTTAATAGGTGATCGATTCATATAATGACATATTGGAAGAAGAACTGACTCAAAGAAGTGTATTCATTTTCAGTACTTATGCCTGGGTAAGAACTGTAACTGTGTTATTTTATTCTACTATTAATTTTAAATGTGTATATGAATTCAACTAATTCAAATCTATTTTGTTTGTGAATTTCAGAATTTTTTGCAACAAAAAAATAGCAACGGCATCAATGGATTCCTTCTTAAAGAACTGTTACAAAACTTGGGAAAGTATGACAAGATGCTGTTTCCAATCTTATCAGTAACACCACAAAGCCACTTCACTCTTCTTTTGCTTGATTTGAAGACAAGAAAGTGGACTCACTACAATTCCCTAAAATTAGGAAACACTCAATACTTTGAAGATGCGAAGTTTTTGGTAAGAAAAATTAAAATACTAACATTAAGTTAAACTAACATATAAATCTTTCAGTTACAATAACATATGCTGTCTTAAATATGCAGAAAAATTTTGTAGAGCAATTCTTCAAGGAAATAAAAAAGAATGCTGAACAAGATTTGATTAAAGGGACAAGGAGGATGAATCTTTTACCTAGAGAAATAGGTGCAATGTCCCTAAATAAAGCCCATCAAAACATGCTGGATGCCCAAAATCGAGTGCAAGATGAATCTTTTACCTAGAGAAATAGGTGCAATGTGCCTAAATAAAGCTCATCAAAACATGCTGGATGCCCAAAATCGAGTGCAACTGAATGAGAATGAAAAAGCAAGTTTGTCTTGGCTGTTAGGACATGACACTGAAATGCCAATTGAAGAAGGCAGGAACTGTCCACAGCAACAATCTGGAACGTAAGTATCCTTTAATATTTTAATAAATGCAAATATACATGTAAATGTAACTGTAACTATAATTCTACATGTGCTTATACTTATAAATGTATCTGTAATTGTTCATTATACTTGTCAATTGCAGAAACGATTGTGGGTTTTATGTCATTTATTACACACAGCAAATTAAAAAGGGCCTTCCAATAGAGAACCCTTTCACCAAGACAAATGTGCAAACTTTCAAACTACAAGTTCTTACGAAGTTCACAGATCATCCAAGTAGCTGGCTGAGCAGAAAGATGGCAGGAGTACAAAGACCAGAAACAAAAAATAAGTTTGATCATGTCATTGTTCATCCAAGTAGCTGGCTGAGCAGAAAGATGGCAGAGTACAACGACCAGAAACAAAAAATAAGTTTGATCATGTCATTGCAAAGTTCAAGCATTGATAATCAGTTTCAAGTAGTTTTCACTCTAACTAGTATCTGAACAGCTTTCTATATATTTTGTTTCAGTAATTTTAGTAGACAATTTCACAAGCATATTGAATTATAGTGTAACTGTTAATTGTAATAGTGCAATTGTTATATATATTTCACTAGTAACTGAAGGGGAAAACAACTTCGCTTGAAATCAGTTACACTGGGAAAACAACTTCAAGGAAATAATGCTTTTATTGTAACTATAAACCAAAAACTACTATTACAATTTGTATCATTTAAACTAGAAGTAACTGAATATATTTTTAAAAGTACTATATTTGCTATTTTAAACTTACAAAAATCCAGAACTTTATTTTCCACAAGCTGTAACTGAACCATAAAAAAAAAGGAAATTAGTCCAAAACTTAAAAAGGAACCCAACAAGTTTTCGTATTTTGATGTGCAGGATATAAGAAACTATTTATGTACAGTAGACATCATTGAATGTACAAAACAACTTTTATGTGCTCGAGAATTTTCACCAAAAAAAAACACTACTAAACAAACAGTTTCACTTGCTACACAATTACACTAGGCAAACAGTTACACTGGGCAAATAGTTACACTGGGCAAACAGTTACACTTGGCAAACAGTTACACTAAGCAAACAGTTACACTGAGCAAACAGTTACACTGGGCAAACAGTTTCACTTGCTAAAACAATTACACCTGCCAAATACCTATTGGATAAAACAATAACTAGAATGAAAATTTATAAATCAAAAAACTTGTAGTAACTAAATATAATTTCAAATGTACCATACTTTTGCAATTATAAAATTCCCAAAATCTTGAATTCATAAGCTGTAACTAAACAATAAAAAAAGAAGTAATTAGTCCCCTAAAGGAACAGTACAGGTTTTTTTATTATGGCCACCAATTCGACCACATCTACCACATTTGATTGGTCTAGAATCTCCACTAGCCTTTAACCTCTTTGACTTTGGTCTTCCTGGAGGCCTTTTGGTAAAAGGAGGAAGCACAAGTCCAGAAGCATCATATGAAGACATGTCAATATCCGGAATAGGAATGATGGCCGCTGCATAAGAATTCCTATAATATCCACATTTAAATTCATCGAGAATGAGATCGTAAACGTTTTGACCCTGTCTTTGTATGGCAGCCAGGGCATGCGCACAAGGGAACACATCTATTTGCCATCTAAAACAACTACAAAATCTAGATGACAAATTGACCAAAACTGAATGAGGACTAAACACCTCATACACACCTTCATATGAACGGGCAATCTTCCAATGCCTACCTAATTCTAAACTCTTCCTAAGAACATCATCCATTTTAGGACAAAGTACACTAACCCAAGTACTAGCCTCGGTCCTTCTTTTATCCATATTTTCCATTATGTGAACCCTAATACCATCAACCATTTCAAATATAGGCATTGAACGATACTTGAGAATCCAAAAGTTAAAAGACTCCGATAAATTATTTGACATCACCCCATAACGATTACCTTTGAAAAAAGCACAAGCCCAATGTTCAAAAGGAATACTTTCCAAGAATTTTTTAGCACCAACCCCCCCTTCTTTTTCCAAATCAGCCAAGTGTTTGTTGAAACTATCAACAGTTGGAGCATATGCACATCTCATAAACAAAGTTAGAACACAATCTCTAACATATTTACCCACAAACTTCAGAGGGAACTTTTNTGGAGCATATGCACATCTCATAAACAAAGTTAGAACACGATCTCTAACATATTTACCAACAAACTTCAGAGGGAACTTTTTCTTCAAACTCCCAACTAAATGAAAATAGCAATATGCAGGAAATATGCGGCTAACACCTTCTAACAAGCCAGGATGACGATCAGAAATGAATGTAACTGTACGACCTTGCGGAGCCAAAACTTGATACAAATTTTCCAAAAACCAAATTCAATTTTCTTCAGATTCAGAATCAACAACAGCATAAGCAAGAGGAAAAATACCTGATAACAAAACCAAACCAAAATCAAACATAAACAACTGTAACTGAAATTGAAATTGAAATTGAAACTGTAACTAAAAATTAAACAGAGTGAAACTGAAACTGAAACTAAAGACAAAACAAAGACTGAAACTGAATAAAGAATAAGTACCTTTATTACCATCCCTTCCATTAGCAGCAAGCAAATGACCCAAAGACTTCCCTTTCAAAAATGTTCCATCAAGATGAACAATGGGAAGGCACCATCTATACCCTTGAATAGAAGCAGAATAGGCAATGAAAAATCTCAAAAACCGACCACTTTCCTCATCCAACTCCAACACACAATGTGTACCAAGATTTGAAACCTTTACAGCTTCAACATACCAAGCTAACTTTTGAAAAGATGAATCCTCATCACCATGAACAAGACGCTTGGCCATCTCTTTACCTTTCCAAGCATTTTGATAAGTAATATCCAATCCATAGTTAAGTTTCACTTGCTCAACAATTTCTATAGGCCTCAAAGAAGGTTTCGAACAAAGCTCGTCCTTCACAATACTTGAGACAACTCTTGAGCACATCATCGTGGCTTTATTTTCACGAATAACACCAGGGCATGTATGGACATTATTCATTGTACGGATATAAAAAAAACCATTTGCACGACACAAAGTAGCATACACACGCCACTTACAACCATGAGAAGTCTTATCAAAACACTCAGCTATAATCCTATCCTTGTCATTCTTCGCATATACAAATCTGAAACCCAATTGCACGACATATTTAACCAATTTCTGCCTAAACTCAGTTACACCTCCTTCAAATTGCTGACCAACAGATTCAATATAGCCTTCCCACTCTTTGCTTAGATAACTTCTAGTTTCACCAGTTGAAAAATCACCTAAATACTGATTGGGATCAAGGAAACTCTCAAAATCTTCAGAATAACTACTTGTACCTTTCTTAGTTGTACAAGATAAGTCGCTGCTACTTTTACTTTTGGATAATGGACTAGCTGCAGAACTAGAACCATACTCAACTAAATCACCAACATCATGACTCACAAGTATACTAACATGTGAAACTTTAAACAATGGCATAGCAGCAAATATCAAATGCACATCCATATCACATTCCAATTTACAAGATTCAAGATTTGAAAAAGAGTAACATAACCTAAATTTCCCAGCCTTCAAATACTTGAACCTCTTCATTACTTCACCACAAATCCAATCATAACTAACCCCATTAGGCAATCCCAAAAGAACAGACTCACTGCAACATGTAACTCTTGAAATCACACCAACATCCATATTAATCTACAATGACACAAAAAAAAACATACACAAATATAAACAAGTAAGAACCAACTAAAAAAATGTAATCAAGTGTAACTGTTAAAATCTAATAAAATGTAACTGTTCAAATAACATCAACTAAAATCAAATTTCAAAATAGAAAGAACAACACTGAAACTGAACTACAATAAAATCAAATTTCAAACTAAACCTAAACTGACAAACACATTTGCTGGCGATTGCTGGCAAAAGGTATGCTAAACCTTGAATCAATTACAGTTTACATTTAAGGTCCCAAACAGGGGTCCGATTACGTGTTTAAACAATTAATTAAATCGAATTCATTGATCGAGCGAAGTTAGAGATCAAATTCAAAGGAAGAATTCAAAGATCGAACAAAATCAGCAAAAACAAACGCAAATCGAACGAAACAGAAGCAAGCAAACTCAACGCAACTTAATTTAGAAAATTCATACCTCACAAATCTCTACAACAGGAGCGAGCAAACTCAACGAAAATCGAACAAATTCAGCTCCTCCGAAAACTGTGTTGAACACCTCACAAATCTCTCCAACAGGAGCGAGCAACCTCAGCGCAAATCGAACAAATTCAACTCCTCTGAAAATTGAATTGAACGATCAGGCGAATTCAAAGAAAGAATTCGCAGAAATCGCACAATTTCAAGAGCTCAAAGATCGAAGAAATCGCATGCAAATTTGTAGTCAAATTCCCAGAAACCAAACAACCCAGACAAAACTGAACAAACAAACGGAAAAAACTGACAGCCTATGAATAGAAATTAAAAGCAAATAGAATTTTTATGAAATTAAAAAGGGTAAAACTGGAATATTAGAAAAAAGGGGAGTCATACTTGCCAGGTATTAGTTGACTAGGGGGTTTTGGGAGATATTAAATTTACAATAGGGGGGTTTGGTAGAGATTTATTTAGGCTGGAGGTTTTGAAAAAATCTAATCCTAAATTGTGGGTTAATAAACATTTGCATATCTTCTTTCTATTTATTTCTTGTGGGCCTTTTCTTTCTCTCAATTAAGCCTACAATAAAATAAAGATGAAAATAAAATTAATTAAAAACACCCAAAATAAAATAAAATCAACTAAAAATCTAAGAAATAAAGATGAAAATAAAATTAATTAAAAACACCCAAAATAAAATTAAGTCAACTAAAAATCTCAGAAATATAATGAAAAGTAAAATTACCCAAAAGTTAACTAAATAATTAGAAAATATAACAAATTACTTAAAATACTAAAAAGAATCACTTAAAATATAAGTTTTGAAGATAAATTAGATACTAACAATGATGCTCAACACCTTAAATCAATCACTTTCCCATACCACTACATCAGTAGATCTCACTGCTACTATCAAACACTCAGCTTTTCTCCCTCAATTCAATCACAGTTTTTGTTTTTATGTTTTTTTTTTTAAGAAATCTATTTATATTCTCAATTATTGTATATTTGGGTGAATTTGTTGTGGGTTGTTGCTATTTTTGTAAATATTTACTAACCCACAATTTAGAGCTAAGTTCTCTCAAAACTCCCACCCTAAATTGATTTCTCCCAAAACCCCCTAGTCAACTAACACCCAATCAAATTTGACCCCCTATTTTTTTATTATTTCAGTTTTCCTTTATTTATTTTTAATTTCAATGAAATTTCGTTGAAGTTTTTTTTAAATTGAAATTGACATTCAGTCTTCACATTCTCTCTCTCTCTCTCTCTCTCTCTCTCTCTATTTCTTTGTTTTCTCTCTCTCTTCCTATGGCCATCGTCGGTGTGTGCTCCTCTGTCCAGCGACAATTTCGGCGAGACCGGTCCCAGCATGCTCACCTTTCCTCCCTCTCTTCCTGCCTCCCACTCTCTGCGAAACCCAACAACAGCAACAAATCAACCCAAGAAAGACTCAAGCTGCTTGTCGGCGATCTGCCGATTCCAATGATGACGAGGTACTAGACTGCCGGGGATGGCTTCCTCTCGCCATCCCGAGTCCCCTGGTGCCATCAAAAGTCCCATCCAATCCCTAGATTGGCTGTTTCAAAGGAGAAAAGCTTGTAATTGTTTCCAGCATCCATTTCCAACATCCATGTCCGTTGATCTCTGTAAGCCTGCAACTGTTTATGTTTTTGTTTTGTTGCCTATCCTCGAGGTCAGCTCTATGCCGCATTCATTTCATTGCTACTGTTATTGTAATTACAAATTTACAGTATATGTTCATTCACTACAACAGGAAAGGCTTTGGGCAACATACAACGTACCATGTTCGTCGCCCCAAGCTCCATTTCGTCGCCCTACATTTTGAGCGACAAAAACAATCCGTCGCCAAACTAGTCACAACAGCATGGCCGCCCAAGGGTTAGGGCCACAAAACACAATATCGTCACCCTAAGCAATCTTAAGGCAACGACAAATAAGCATTGGGTGACAATTAAATTCGATGCCCAAACATCTTTGGCCGACGAGATCACTATTTCACCGGCCTAAAGACATAGAGCGATGACCAAATTCTTAGCAATCTTAAGGTGACGACAAATAAGCATTGGGCGAAAATTAAATTCGACGCCCAAGTATCTTTGGGCGACGAGATCACTATTTCATCACCCTAAAGACATAGAGCGACGATTTGGGCGAAAAAAATAAACATTGTCGCTTCACAAAACTTTGAGTGACGAAAACTTTTGTCGCCCTAACAACTTTGGGCGACAAATATCAAGATTCATCGCTTCAAAGTTAGTTTTTGGATAATTTTTTATAGAAAATTCGTATGCTTTGGGTGACAACAAACTTATTGCGTCTCCCAAAGGCCTTTGGGCGACGAACACTGTTGTTGCCATAACAGCTTTGGGCAACAAATGTTAAAATTCGTTGCCCTAAAGTTAGTTTTGGATGCTTTTTTCACAAAAAATTCGTAGGCTTTGGGCAACGACATCCTTATTGCATCTCCCAAAACCTTTTAGAAAATATAAAAAAATACAAATAACAAAATTTATTAATAAAATAATGAATATTTGTATTAATTACACAAATTAAAAAAATGTAAATTTTGTTCGAGTTAGTCAGTCGTTCGTGAACACGTACGTCTAAAAACAGGATTAGATTGCGTTAACTTGATACTAGTCTCATCAAAACGAAAGCCGAAATGCTTAGCTTTGCATATATACTTGAAAACCGAAACGAGATGAAAACTAAGGTGCATATCATGACCCGAATAAATGAAACAATAACATCACTTTTTTTCCCCAAGATTAAATTTATCTACACAAAATAAATATACATAAATAGCAAATCGAACCAAAATAATTATCTATTATAACAATAATTAAATTTAATAAATAAACTAAACAAAATTATAAGGAAATCTAATCAAATTGTTTAATTAATATCAATTTTTAAATTTAAATAACAAAGTTAACCTAATTAACACCTTAAACTTAATCAACAAACAATTTACCTCCAACGAAATCATAAGCCAAACAAATTCATAAACATGTGATCTTGCAAATCCACAACACACAAAGTTAGAAACCAATTTTAATTGAAAAATCCAACTTAATCCATAAACTACAAATGACCAAAACAAAAATTATATACAAAAAGTAAAAATACCATCATATATAACAAAAACATAAAAATCAACGAAACTAAAATAGGATAATCAACAATAAACCCAAAAAAGCAACACATTCAACAATATTAAAAATCAACATAAACGCTAAAAAATGCCAACTAACAAAATCAAATACTAAACACACAAAAAAAAAAAGAAAAACCAAAAAACCAAAAAACACCCACCCTTGCTAATGTCGTGGGGGACTTGGGTGGAGGGAGGGAGTGAGGGAGGGATGGAGGAGGTGGGCTGCTGCCACAGCCCACCGTGGGTTTGCGTGGGTGGGTTTTGGGGGTGGAAGGAGGGAGGGAGGGGGGAATCTGAGGAGAGAGGTGAAGGGGGAGGAAGGAGGAGAGAAGGGAGGCCGAGAGAGGTGGAGGAGGAGAGAGGTGGAGGAGGGGGAGGAAGAAAGGAGGGAGGGGGGAGGAAGGAAGAGAGAGGTGGTTGGAGGAAGGAAAGACACAGAGAGAGGGGGAGTGAGAGAGAATGGAGAAAATGTAGAAATGGAGAGGCTGATGGGGGCTAAAACTCAAAGGTTTGGGCGACAAACAGGGCATTTCGTCGTCCAAACATGCTTAAGGCGATGGAACTTCTTGTTCGGCACCCAAAATCCAAATTTTCAGCGGGATTTCACTGGCCTAAAATTTTAGATTTTTTGTGAAAATTTTAAGTGACGAATATCTTAGTCACCCAAAGTATCTACAAGTGACGGTTGCAAGACATTCATCAGCTTAAGAAACCTTGGGCGACGACTTAAGAACTTTGTCGCCTAAACTATAAAATATCCAAATTTTCAGCAGGATTTTAACAGGCCAAATTTTTATTTTTCACGAAACATTTGGGTGAGGAAATAGCAAGTTCGTCCCCCAATCCCTCAAATTGTTAATATATATTTTTCTTACAAATATAGCAATTTTTCATACTTTCATCTTCTGTTATCGAACTTCCATAACTCCAATTGAAGTGATTTTTGGTAGGGATGATCTTTGAGTGGGGAAGATTGTCCCTGCCAAAAAACAAATCAATCAGAGTTCATTTGACCATTTGTTAGTCATTATATCCACCATAATCATTCGTACGTTTAATCATCGCTACCTAACTTCCACAACTCCGATTGATCTATTTTTTTGCACTAACGATCTTAGAGCAGGGGAAAACAAATTGAATGGTTTGGATTTTTTGAAGCACAATCGGATTGTGAGCTTCTGTATGTAAATACACTTTAGGATATTAACTTTTGCCTCCATTCCTATACGTTTCAATAATTGCGAATAATACAACTCGACTTCAACGATCGGAACTGTTCATTATTAATTATTACACTTATATTTCATTTCTACAAATTACCGCGTCTATCGGAGTTGATCGAGCTGTTCATTTAGAACTAAATTTTTCATCTCAGGAAGGCTTGGGGTGACTTGCCAAAAATCAGATCAATCAGAATTCATCTGGCTATTCGATGGTCATTATATCCACCACGATCGTTCATATGTTTGATCATCACTGCCTAACTTCCACAACTCCAATTGATTTATTTTTTTGCATTGACGATCTTAGAGTGGGAGAAAACAAATTGACCAATTCTGATTGTTTGAAGCATGATCGGATTGCAATCTTCTATATGTAAATACAATTGGATAGTATTAGGATATTAACTTTTTCCTTCATTCCTATACGTTTCAATAATTACGAATAATACAACTTGACTTCAACAATTGGAACCGTTCATTATTAACTATTATACTTATATTTTATTTATGAAAATTACCGTGACGATTGGAGTTGATTGGGCCTTTCATTATAGAACCAAAATTTTGATCTCGAAATGCCTTGGGGTGACGAAATGTAGAGATTCGTCGCCTAAAACCCACTTTAGGCTACGAATATGAGTTATTGCGTGGCCCTAAGGTCACTTTAGGTGACGAACATTTAGGGATTCGTCGCCCTAAGTGCCTAATTTATTATTTTTAATTTAATACAATTTCTAGTATTTTTTATACTTTCGTCTTCCGTTACTTAACTTCCAGAACTTTGATTGGGCTCATTTTTGGCAATGATGATCTTTGAGGTGGGATGATGATCCCTGCAAAAAATCAGATCGATTGGCCTTCATTTGACCTTTTAATCATCATTATATCAACCACGATCCTTCGTATGTTCGATTGTCAGTGCCTAATTTGCACAACTCTGATGGAGTTATTTTTTTGCACTGATGTTCTTCGACTGAGGCCCTACAAAATCAATGGTTCGGATTGTTGGAAGAATGATTGGATTGCCTAATTTTTACATAGAAATACACTTGAATGGCAAAAAAGCACATCAATTCCTTGAAGAGAAATAAGATTCAAAGAAGAAAAGAGCCATAATGTTAGTTTTAAAACAAGTGGACTGAGTAGTTACATGCAGATTACATATAAATCCTCATCATTACACCTTATGCTACCACTTTCTTAGAGGCACCTGTCTGATCTACTACCCATATTGGTCACCTTCTCACTGAAACCTCCAAAGCAACAAAGGAAACCAATGTGGCCCATTTATTCTAGTGGAGCTCTACAACGTTGGGATTTTTTTAAGAGTATTCTCTATTTATCTATGATTCTCTTTGTTTAGGACCAAAACCCTTAACGCTTGATCTCCAACATGCTCCATGAGAGAAGCATAGTAGGATCAAGTCGATAGACAAGGACTTATTATGATAGACAGTCATAGTCACAGTCGCCACCAAATCCATGCATTTAATACGTAAATCATGACTGCATGAATATCTTTTTTCTCTTCCTTATTATTCTCATTCACTGTGGGCTCCACACCCTTCACATAAACTGTTGGTTTTTCAAATTCTGTTGATTAATAATTGCCAATAACAACTGAGCGACTTCAACGATTGGAACCATGCATGGCCATGGAGTATTTGATATTAGGAGTAGTATTATTATTATTATTATTATTGTAAATATTATTATATTTATTGTTGTTATTGTTATTATGTAGTTATGTTCATCCATGCCCATAGTTAATTGAAAATAAAATACAAACCAAAACAAATATGAAAGTAATCCATAAGTACAAATCTACAACCCATAATCCATAATATAGCCATATACATGTACTACTAACCACAACAAACCAAGACCGTAATAGTCAATGTACACCATACATCATCATCACTAGAAGGGGGCAGTGGCGACGGGTGCTGTCGGGCCAAGAACTCTTGCATGAGCATCTCTTTTTAATACTGCATCGCTCGTTCCACCTGCACTGTCACCTGAGGGGTCAAATCGTGCATGAGCTTCAATCGCAACTCCTGCTCCCTTCGCTCATGCTCCTCCTTAGACGTGCATGCGTCTCCTCTTATTGACGCACTTGCTCCTCCTTCTGACGCTCATGCTCGGCCCATGATGCCTGTAATTGGGTCGACAAATCTTGCACCTGCTGTGACAAAGACGCCATCTCCGCAGAATGATGAGTGGAAGTTGACCTACCCTCGAGCTCCTAGAACGTACCTCATCCGCATCCTTTAACCTCTTGGCCGCGCCTAAGACCTAGGGCACTCGACATGATACGGAGGCTAGCATCAGGCTTCGGTACAATGGACTCCATAGAAGTGTTAGAAAGGAGCTCCCTAGCCTTCGCCAACTCCTCTAGTACTTGGCCTTCTCGGCCAGCATAGCATCCTTCAAATGTGGGGAGAGGCAAGTTAAAAA
The DNA here is from genome assembly GCA_003254885.1 of Purshia tridentata. Classification (NCBI taxonomy): domain Eukaryota; kingdom Viridiplantae; phylum Streptophyta; class Magnoliopsida; order Rosales; family Rosaceae; genus Purshia; species Purshia tridentata. Next base: position 5,521 of record QANT01008384.1, on the reverse strand, counting down.
TTAGAAAATTAAGTGTATATCTATACTTATAGAAATAACAATTTGAGAATAAAGTTAATAAATTAAAAACTAATGCGCTCAACCTTGGCAACATCACGTCTGGGTCAGACATATACCTCCCCGTAGTTGTTAATCTCCGGAAAGTGTGGTCCGGCCTGAAAAATAAAACATTATTGTCAAATACCCAACAAATTATCAAGACAACAATATATTTACCCGACCAATTAAATTAAATGATGTCTAGTCTACTGTCGCTCCCGAATTTGGTATAAGAAGGGCTTCACCCCATTATAATGCTCCATCTTCGCTGGGGCTTTGCGGTTCCCCTTGTCGGCGGTGAACTTTTTCTGTCAAATAAAAGGCAAATTGACATTGTGTTAGTACATATAAATTTATGGAATTTAAGAAAAAAGTTACGAATTAATTAACTAATAATATAGAAAGTACCAAATAGGTTGAATCTATGAAATGTTTACACAACCATTGCCACTGATAAGGCCAAGCCAGCATCTCCTTGGGGGGTTGGCCAATGCCTGTTCTGGCGACCCCAAGGTAAGGAACGTCTGGTGCAATTCGTACTTAAACTGCTTGTACGCCTTCACAAGGAGCATCTCCATATAAGCGGTCGTGTCGGGATCCTTCCAATTGATGTCGTAGTTCACCTACGAAAATAAACATGAAAATGTTAGAAACGATCAAAATAATCAATAATTGATAGAATCAACTTATTAAACACTATACTCACCTACAACAACCCATACACATCCTGCTTGACTCGCTGATCAAGCTTATTTGAGCTGGGGGCAAGCATGGGGCAGTATGTATGTACAAACGCCCCACCTTGGAAGCGAAGAGGCTGTTGATTGCGGGATCAGTTGATCGCCCAATGAGGGGATCGCACGAGATACGCATCCTACCACTAGCCCGGGTGATCTTGGCTTGCTTAACCCTCAGCTTGGACCCTGCATGGCCGATGAGGTGGAGGAAGAGGTGGAGGAGGCTAGCGCCGAAGAAGCGACCTCCATTATCTAGTGGTGCACGAGCACACTAAGTGGGGTGGGGGCCAAGCTAGTCGGGTCAGCCTAGGGGGTGGGGGCTAGAGTGGCACTGCCCTCATCCGTGGCCAGATCAGTGGTGGGTAGGTGGAAAAGAATGAAGCTCAAGCTATGGGCTGTCAGCCCCTAGAAGGTGGGGCTCTGATGATAAAGTAGGAGTGGTGCTGCTCCCCCTAGCTAGCTGAAATGCCCACATGAAAGGAGATATCTACGAAACAAAATAAATTAGAATATAGTTAACCACACCATTCATATATATCTTACCATTAATAAAAAAGACAATTTTACAAACAATAAAATGTAAAGTAATGACTCACTAAGCTACATAATTATCATCACTATCATTGATATCATCTTTGTCGTCATCATCATCATCGTCATCATCATCAATACCATCTTTAAGATCATCATCATCCTTGAGACCATCAACCTCGAGATCATTATCATCGTCGGCGATGAAGTTAGAAAGATCGATTTGAGGAAGATGTGTCAGATCAATTGATATGGCATCAATCTCAATTTGAGGCACGTCTGATATCTCGACTTGTTGTATGATGACATCGTCGTGGGCAGTGGTTAATTAATTTGATACATTCGAAAATGAATTTTCTTGATATGCCGCGTCATCCTCATCTTTCTTTTCTAGAACATCCTATATATTTCGAGGTTGAATCATTTGGGCTATTTTTCAATCTCCACCTACCTTCGGATCATCCAGATAAAATACTGGTTTACTATAATGGCGAGAATGTAAAGATCATCTTCAAACCACTGAGCGCTAGTGTTCACAAATATTAAGTCGTAATCTCGTTTAATACTACCATTTTTAGATGGGTCGGTATTAAACCAATAACACTTAAACAATATCACTTCCAAGCGATCTCTATACAACTTGATGAACACTAGCCTGCCATAGAAGTCTGATTCAGTGTCACCCCATTTTCCCATCACACAGACCTCGCAATTTTGTGTTGTCAACTTATCATCTTGAACCTCGGCCAAAAACCTAACTTCATTCACAATACACCCAGAGTAGGTTTCAACACGGAAAACGCCCAAAGCCAACTTCATTAACTCGTAGTTGTACAATGGCAAGTTATCATCCCCCAACTATCGTATCTGTCAAAGGACAATGTAATTATTCTTATTATGAAACCATTACATACAATTATTCACTCACAATCAAGTTTAATTATAATTACTTACATGTTCTGTGAACCATGCCGAAAATAATTCTTTATGCTTTTTCTCGTATTCTGAAGGATAGAGGCGTTTCATTTCTCGTATTCTTCACAGTTGTTCAATATGAACCAATGCATGTCAACTTCTGAGAATTCAAATGCAGGGGCTTTGCCAAACGGTCTTGTACTTTGACCAAATACTGAAAGTGATGCGTCTCATTCACCACCGTCGTCATTGTGTTGTAGGCAATTGAATGTGGTCTCAACATGAAGGAGATACATTGCACAATAAGTCAGAGACTCGTTTGTAATGTATGCCTCCGCTATGAAGCACTTAGAGTGTGCCTTGTTCCGCACGTAGCTTTTGTACGTGCTCAACATTTTGCAACTTATAAGTACACGGTGAGACAACAATTTTTATTAATATCGAGGACCAGTAAGTATAAAATGGAAGAAACTTAGGAAAAAAGTTCATGAACTGTTACCTTTAGATTGGGAACATCCATCGATAGCTGACTGGCCCTGCTAGAGCTGCCTCTGCCAATAAATATATTAGCAAGTGGATCATTACGTCAAAGAATGCAGTGAGAAAATTTGTTCAAACATGTATAAGATGTGCACAATCTCATCTTTCAATTCGTCCACATCTGACACACACAGGGTTTTGGCACAAATTTGCCGAAAAAATCTCGACAACATCATAATTGGGTCCACCACATCTTTTGGCAAAAATTTGCAAATCCCGACAGGAAAAAGCCACTGTAATAACACATGGTAATCATGATTCTTCAATCCCAAAATCTTGCATTGGTCGATTTTCACACTTAGTGAAATGTTGGCCGCATATCCATCGGAAAATTTGATAGACGATAGAAACTTCAAGAATTCTTTCTTTGGCCCGGGCTTCATTATGAAAAATGGATGCTTCTTTACATACTTGTCACCCTGCTTCTGTAACCATAGGTGTTTTCTAATGCCCATTTCTTCCAAACCCACTCGAGCCTTGAACGTATCCTTCGTTTTTCCATGGATGCCTAAGATGGTCCCCATCAAACTTTCATCCAGTTCTTCTCAATGTGCATCACATTAGGATTGTGCTTGATTTTTAACTTGGATTAGTACTCCATCTAGAAGAATATCGATTTATTCGTCCAATTCAAATTTGCTGATGAACTCGGCAGATTTTGCTCTTTGTTATTAGGGTGTTGACCAAACTATAAGGTGTTTAACTGCCTCAATATGTCCTCGCCTGAAAATTCGCGAGGTTAAGCACCCTTTTCTTTTTTCTCGTCAAAAGCCTCCTTCACATTGCGCCAGGGATTATCCCAATGCAACCATTGCCAGTGGCCCGTATAGCAAACCTTCCCACCGTGCCAAGCTGAACAGGTGTCTTGCATACAAACTGGACATGCCATCTAATCTTTAGTCCTCCAGCCTGACAGATTCCAGTAAGCTGGGAGGTCATTAATTGTCCAGATAACTGCTGCACGCATTGTGAACATTCGACCAGTCTACTTATCAAACGTGCGCACACTATTTTGCCACAAGTCTTTTAATTCGTCAACCAACGACCGCATAAATACATCTTTCTCCTTTCTAGGAGATTAGGGCTCAAGAATTAATAGAGTCATCATTGTGAATTCCTTCTTCATACATCGCCAATGAGGCAAATTGTAAGGAACCATGACGATCGACCAAGTGTTGTGGGATGTGCTCATGTTCCCATATGGATTAAATTCATCGGTGGCAAGTCCCAATCTCACATATCATGGTTTTGCTGCAAACTCGGGCTACATGTTGTCAAACGTCTTCCATGTGCTTTCGTCTATGGGATGTCTTATCACATCATCATTGGCCCGCTTATCTTTGCCATCTTATGTCACTGGTTGTGTGCGTCAACATGTACAACTGTTGTAGTCTTGGCTTCAGTGAAAAAAAATGAAACACCTTCTATAGAATCTTCTTAATTTTATTCTCAGAACTGCTCTAATATCTCCACTCATTGCACACTGTGCATTTATCCTTCCCTTCGTGTTCTTTGTGAAAAAGAGTACATTCATGCTTACAAGCATGAATCTTTTCATACCCCAACTCGAGCCCTTTCAACACTTTCTTTGACTGATAATGAGTTTCAAGTAAAAAGAGTGTTGTGTGGAAGCATCCGTTTCACAATCCCCATCAAATGATTATAGCTCCAGTTTGAATTACCAAATGTAACTTTCTAATGCACCAACTCTATGACGGTATTCAACACCGACATAGGTAGTCCCCGGTTACAATGCTTGCAGGTAAAGTATTGTTCTCGGGTGGCTTCATTCAAGAATCTCTCGTAATTCTCAAATTCTTCATTGGGAGTATCATCATCTTCGTTCTAGTTTTCACAGTCACCCCTATGAACAATTGTTTGGTCGTGGACAATCGACGCATGTGGATAAGCATTGTCTATTATACCCATAACTTAGTCATCATCATGGGTAATGGGCGTTGTAACTGCCCCAACATCCGAGGAAGTCGAAGTACCCCCATCGATTCACCGTGATGAACCCATGTCGTATAATTGTATGTCATCCCATGTTTGATTAGGTGATATCTAACTTCCTCTAGGGTCTTCCAGAAAAAGTTGTTACAATTTCGACACTGACACCTTATCTGATTATTCGCATTCACACACCTCGTTGTAGCTTCGATAAACAAATCGATCCCATCCAAATATTGTGCACTGATATGATGATTCAGATTCTGTATCCACTGCAGGTCCATAATGACTGTTTCAGAGCAACATGAGTCATTGTTCGTCGATCTCCTTATGCCTTTGGTAAGGGTACTATCCCATTCAAGAGTGCACAATGTGTGTGTGTGGTTTGCAGCTTTTATGATGTGTTTCGATTAAGATAATTTCGGCAGCATCTCCCTCCAGTTCTCCAAGTGCTTGACGTAGACATTGAGAACTCATATCTAGTATGCACTCGAAGAACATTAGGAGACGCTACCAAATATTCCAAGATCGAAACACGTCACTTGAGCCCCAAACCACACCACCCACAATATGCACTCCCAAACTGTCCAACAATGGGACAATTCAAGAGTAATGACGTGCTAAGCACCATTGCTCATAAGTGCTACCAATAAACTCTCAAACTAGAACTAAGGGTCATAGATTCAGGACAGAACAACGTACAAATTTATCCACTAATAACTTCGCACAAGCAATTCAATATGGATATAAAACGACAACAAATAAAATAAAATCTAAATTTAACAATATACCCTAACTAATATGCATTT
>QANT01008383.1:0-16447 GCA_003254885.1 Purshia tridentata | reverse complement strand
TTCCGACAATGTTGAAGGAGGCTCTGCCCCTCCACAACCACGAACTTTCGACAATGTTCAAGAAGGCTCTGCCCATCCACAACCACTAATTTCCGTCAATGTTCAAGAAGGCTCTGCCCCTCCACCATCACCACCAGAGTCCAACATTAATAAAGAAGAAGAAGGGTCCAACTCTGCCTTTTCAAGAAGCGTAAATCTCATTGCAATCTTTACTGTGATTTCTTTAATCATATATCTAACTCTTGCGATGCTTGTATTTTTGGTCAATACTGAAGATTTCAAAATGAATAATCATGATCATCATTCAAACAAAATTGCCGATGGCTTCTATTTTGTGGTAGTCACCTTATGTAGTGTTGGATATGGTGACATTTATCCCAACTCAACCCTCACCAAAATATGTGTTTGTATACTTATGTTGATCAGTATGGGTTGGATTCAATTTACTTTAAATGGTTTGGGGAAGTTCATGTTTGAAAAGCTTGAAGAACAGTTCAAAGGAAGAGCCATAAAGGTCAAAAAAATATGTTCCTATGTGGCAATCATTCTTGTCTGCATAGGTATTGGTGTAATTGCAGCTTGTCGCTTGGAAAAATTTACATTCTTGGACAGTTTGTACCTCTCAATTGCATCAGTAACGACTGTGGGTTATGGTGACAAGTCCTTTTCTTCAATTGGAGGGAGGGGCTTTGCTGCTGTGTGGCTACTTCTCAGCACATTGGTTGTTGACATGGCTTACTCCAAGTTAAGTGAAATGGTTTTGGAAGAAATACAGAGAAAAACTGTAGCAGAGAAGGTCATCGAAGATGAGTTAATGGCAGCAGGACTTGTTCACAATGAACACATCAGGTATGCTTCCCTACATTTGAAAATTTACTACCAAGGTTAACACTATAAATGTATGAAAGGTTGAATATGAGAGAGGAGTTGTATAAAAGGGGTTTATTTCTTTCTTTTACATCTTCATCGATCTGGTTTTGCACATTAACATTTCCCTTTTTCTTTCTACTCACAGAAAGTCAGATTTCATTTTATACAAGTTAAAGAAGATGGGAAAGTGTGAATTGCGGCAGATCTGCCTAGAGTTTGAGAAGTTGGGATATGAGAAGGTTGATGATTTTGGAGGATTCAGCAGCTCAAATGTTAGCATGATTTGACAGAAGAAAACACTGAGAATTTTGATATCAACTTTTTGGGACAGCAAATAAGTACAATGTAGTATCACCAGCATAGAAAAACATTTAACACAATAACGTTTCTTGATGAGCTTCCAAAGGCATAAAACACCAAGATTTTAAGATCCGTCTTGCAAAAACCTATTTCAGTACAAGTTTATGTTACCTCATCAAGCAATTCAATGAGGTTTTTTGAATTCTCCAATGTTTTCATTGTTAAGTGTACAGTTGTTAGTGTTGAGATATTAGATTATTAGTCAACCTGTGATTATAGATAGTGTAGCTGGCCATCAGTCTTCATTAGGTGTGATAATTAAAGTAATAGCTTTATTGTAGGATGTGTAATTAGAGTAATGGCTGGTGTGATTGTAGGATCAAAACTGTTGGTCCATCATTATTTATGTACCTACAGATTCATTGCAATTGTAAGACAAGATTAATTCCCAAATTGAATTCTGACTTTCAAGTTGGTATCAAAGCCAGGTTCCGAAAGGACCTTGCATCCTCCATTGAAGCCATACCCAGAACTTTGAAATCTGAATCATCATCATCAAACCCACCCAGATTGTGTCCCTGAATCATCATCATCGAACCCACACCTAGATCGCGTCCCTCACCAGATTGAACCCCCACTTCATCTGCAGATTTGTGGCCATAATCGGATCACCATGAGCAAGTCCGATTCTGAAGCATCTGGAACCAAATCTGTACCCATTATTATTCAATCCGAAGGTTCATCGTTCAATGCAGGGATTATACTAAATGAGACAAATTATGATATGTGGTCTCAAATCATGGAGATGCACATTGCTGAGAAGGAGAAACTCTCCTTTATTCGTGGTAATTCACAGCCACCTACTGAGAAGGATGATGGATATGAGAAGTGGTATGCAGACAATCAAAAGGTTAAAAGATGGCTGTTGATGTCTATGTCCCCAGAAATTATGAAGCGATACATTCGCTTACCCACCGCCCGAGAAATTTGGAAAGCTATGTCTAAAGCTTTTTATGATGGAGCAGATGAGTTACAGGTTTTTGCCTTGAATCAGAGGGCTTTCTCTGCCAAACAGAATGGTAGAGCACTTTCTGTGTATTATGGAGAACTAACCGAAATTTTTAGTGAGTTAGATCATCGTGATAAGGTGATCATGGAGAATGAGAAAGATGTTGAATCTTACAGACAATCAGTTCAGCGACAAAGGGTGCATATCTTTCTTGCTGGATTAGATGGTGACTTTGAACAAATCCGTGGTGAAATTTTGAGAAAAGATCATAGTCTTGAATTAGAGGAATGTTACGCTTTGATCCGCCGTGAATCAGTTCGCCGTACAACCATGAATGGAGAGTCCGAGAATTCTGAAGCTTCAGCCATGGTGGCACGAAACCGATCTAATCAAAACCGGCCTTCTCAGAATCAGCAGGATCGATCTCGGACCAGCAATCCTAAAGGCACCAGTGGTATCGACAAGTCCACTTACAAGTGCACTCATTGTGACCAAAATGGTCACACCAAAAGTCGTTGCTATGAACTCGTGGGGTATCCCGAATGGTGGGATCTTAGCCGAGATCCAAGGAAGAGAAATTCCAAAAGGACCTCAACTGCTGCAGTTGTTGAAACAAAGACAGAGGGTGATGCTAATGACGGTGTTGAGGATGGAAAGGCCTCAGCATTGGTAGCAGCTGCAGGTAATGGTGGTAAGGTTTTACATATGTCTGCATCTGTTTCTAATAGTGCATGGATAATTGATTCCGGTGCTACGGACCATATGACATTTGATTCTAGACAGGTTTCACCCTTTAAACCGTCTTCACAAAAGTTTGTTTCCACTGCCAATGGTTTTCATGCCCCGGTTATTGGGGAAGGATCATTACCTCTCACTGATACTTTGAATTTAGATTCTATTTTAGTAGTTCCATCTTTGGATTATAATCTCTTGTCAGTTGCCCAAATAACCACTGCTTTATTTTGTATTGTCATTTTTTGGCCTAATTTTTGTGTTTTTAAGGACATCCGAACAAGGCAAACGATTGGTTGTGGTGTTAGGCGAGGGAAGCTGTATTACTTGGACTTGATGTCAAAAAGTTCGGACAAATTACATCAAGCTTTGATGGTGGACAATTCTAAGGAAAAAAAGAAGAAATCTGACATCTCGTTATGGCATCGACGTCTGGGGCATGCTTCCTTTGGATATCTGAAGAAATTATTTCCTAGTTTATTTGCAAAAATTGATATTTCTCGTTTACGTTGTGATATTTGTGAGCTTGCAAAAAGCCATCGTGCTTCTTTTCCATCAATTTTGAATAAGTGTTCAGTTCCTTTTATGATTATACATTCTGACGTTTGGGGTCCTTCCAAAATCCCTACCTTGGGTGGATCACGTTGGTTTGTTACTTTTATTGACGATTGCACTAGGATGACTTGGGTGTGCTTGATGAAATCCAAAAGGGAAGTGAACTTGTTATTTCAAAGATTTCATAAAATGGTTAGTACTCAGTACAAAGCACAGGTTATGGTTCTTCGCAGTGATAACGGAGGAGAATACCTGAGTTCTGAATTTCAGCAATATTTGGTAGCTCACGGAATTGTTCATCAAACTACTTGTTCCTATACACCCCAACAGAATGGGGTGGCCGAACGAAAGAATCGTCACTTGTTGGAGGTTGTTCGTGCTTCGTTAATAGAAGCTCATATGCCATTATTCTATTGGGGAGAAGCCCTTTCCTCTGCAACATATTTGATCAACCGGGTACCCTCCAGTACTATTGATTTCCAGACACCTTTCCAGGCTCTCACTGACGCGGTTGTTGCTCCAACCGTCCCAAACTTACCTCCACATGTCTTTGGTTGTGTCGCATTCGTACACCTACATAAGCATCAACGCTGCAAGTTGACTCCTCGAGCGTTGCGCTGTGTCTTTCTCGGATATGCTGCTAATCAAAAAGGATACCGATGTTATCATCCTTCAACTCAAAAAATGTTTATTACATTGGATGTCATTTTTCATGAAGACTCGATGTATTTTTCCTTTGAGTCTGATCTTCAGGGGGAGTACCAGAAGGAAGTTCAGACTCTAGACTACGGGGTTCGCATCTCTGATTCAGGGGGAGTTGGGAAGCTTCCTGGTAACCAGGTTGAGAATGACTTGGATACGAGTGGTAGTAACCAGGTTGAGAATGACTTGGATACGAGTGGTAGTAACCAGGTTGATAATGACTTGGATACGAGTGGTAAAAATTTGGACCATAGTGGTGAGAATTTCCCAGAAAATGAAGTTGCCGTTCCATCTCCGTCTGAGTACCTCGCACCACAAGATGCATCAGACCAATCGCTTGCTATGGATGTTCCTGATTTGGTGTCTGAACCATCTAAAAAACAGCTACCAAATCGTCACACCAAAGGTATTCCTAAACCTACATATGAACCTACACTTTCTAATCAAGCTAAATATCCCATGAGCCATTATGTGTCTAACCATCGATTGTCGGAATCAAATCAGTCATTTGTAAATCAATTATCTACTGTATCTATTCCTAACAGTGTGCAGGAAGCCTTAGCAGACCCAAGGTGGAAAGCCGCTATGAATGAAGAAATGAAGTCGCTGCAGAAAAATAGAACTTGGGAACTTGTTGACCATCCACCAGGAAAGAAACCAGTTGGATGTCGATGGGTTTATACTATGAAGTACAAAGCAGATGGTACAATTGAACGCTTTAAGGCGAGACTGGTGGCAAAAGGGTACACCCAAACCTATGGGATCGATTATACAGAGACATTTGCACCTGTAGCTAAAATCAACACGATTCGAGTCTTGTTGTCTCTAGCTGCAAACTTGGATTGGCCATTACAACAGTTCGATGTGAAGAACGCTTTTCTACATGGTGAGTTATCAGAAGAAGTCTACATGGATCTCCCACCAGGATGTATGATACCGGAAATGCATAATCGGAAGGTGTGCAGATTAAAGAAATCATTGTATGGGTTGAAACAATCTCCAAGAGCTTGGTTTGGAAGGTTCACAAACTCTATGAGAGCATTTGGATACCGTCAGAGCAATGCAGACCACACTTTATTCTTGAAAAAAGGGCAGGGTAAGATTACTGCACTTATTGTATATGTGGATGATATGGTGGTTACAGGGAATGATACTGAGGAAAGGAAGGCTCTACAAAGTTACTTGTCTAGAGAATTTGAAATGAAAGACCTTGGTCCCTTGAAATATTTTCTTGGAATCGAAGTGTCTCGATCTGATAAAGGGATCTTTCTATCTCAAAGAAAGTATGCCTTAGATCTATTACAAGAAACTGGTATGTCAGCATGCCAACCAGCTGATACACCAGTTGAAGAAGGATTAAAGTTATGTGTTGAGTCTAATCAGGTACCAGTAGATAAAAGGAGATACCAGAGACTCGTAGGAAGATTGATGTACTTAGCACACACAAGGCCGGACCTTGCCTATGCATTGAGTATTGTCAGCCAGTTTATGCATAATCCTGGAAAGGAACATATGAATGCAGTTATGCGTATTTTAAGGTATCTGAAGTCTGCTCCTGGAAAGGGAATTTTATTTACTAAAAATATAGATCATCGAAGCGTGGATGCATATACTGATGCTGATTGGGCTGGAGCAGTAGATGACCGGCGCTCTACTTCAGGTTATTTCACATTCGTAGGTGGTAATCTTGTTACATGGAGAAGCAAAAAACAGAATGTTGTTGCACGTTCGAGTGCAGAAGCTGAATATAGAGGTCTGGCACTTGGAGTTTGTGAAGTGTTATGGCTAAAACGTCTCTTGCAGGATTTGGGATATTCTCCTAGGCAACCAATTCAGTTATATTGTGACAATAAAGCAGCATGTGATATTGCCCATAATCCGGTTCAACATGATCGTACAAAGCATGTAGAAGTAGACAGATTCTTCATCAAGGAGAAGTTAGATGAGAAAATTGTGGGGTTGCCCAAGATTCGATCAGAAGATCAATTGGCCGATATTCTCACCAAAGCAGTTTCGAAGCAAGTTTTCTCAAAATTTTTGGACAAGTTGGGTATGTGTAACATCTATGCACCAACTTGAGGGGGAGTGTTGAGATATTAGATTATTAGTCAACCTGTGATTATAGATAGTGTAGCTGGCCATCAGTCTTCATTAGGTGTGATAATTAAAGTAATAGCTTTATTGTAGGATGTGTAATTAGAGTAATGGCTGGCGTGATTGTAGGATCAAAACTGTTGGTCCATCATTATTTATGTACCTACAGATTCATTGCAATTGTAAGACAAGATTTATTCCCAAATTGAATTCTGACTTTCGAGTCTTCTTTTTGGAACTGAAATCTCTACCTATTTAACACAATAGCTTAATCAGTTTATTTTAACTTTTGTATATGTTTTAGGCATATTCTTTGCAGATTTGTTCTATTTTTACTGTACAATAATGTTATGTACTGTGTTTTGTTTTACAGTGAGTCAACCACTGCCAGCACTCTTGTTGCTTAGGTTGGCTATTTAACTTGCAACAGTTCTGTGATCACTTGGGTAATTATATAAATACCCTGGAAGAGAAAGAAGGAAGATTGTATGGAAGATGGAAGAACGACAGAGGAACCTAGGAGTTTGGTCATTTGATTTTTTGCTATTCAGCTTTTCAGTTTAACCATTTTACATTTGCACTACTCTTGTAGTTGAAATTTTGAGCTATAGAGGTTGCAGTTATACTTGCGTTTACAGTATACCATGTTCTGGAAAGTCATTATTTGGCAGTTGATGGGATCGGCCTTACATACAAAATGATTGCTACAATTATACGGTAATTTATACCATCTGCTATTTTACCACGGGTCGGATAACGTAAGGAACTCAGAAAACCCGAGAAATTAAATTTGATGTACATGCAGAGAGAGAGAGAGAGACCTTGAATCCTTGAGATTTCGTCAAACATAACTTGGGTAACCACAAATAAATCCCTGCAACTGGTTTTTAACTTTGTGGACTAGTGATACCTAACTCAACACAGAACGAAAGAGACTAAACCTATTTTATTGTCATGTGTTAAGTTTTTAACAAGCATCTTTGTTTAGAAAATGGGGGATAGTTAAGCAAGTTCTATTAGTTTAAACTTTGTATTAAATTTTTATTTTTTTTTTGGGAATTGGGAAGTGAGTTTTTTTCTGATAAATTAAGAGTTGGACTTGGACCGCAATAATACTAGCCCGAGCCGAGCCGAGCCGAGCCAGCCCGACAAGCGTCCAACTTAGGGCCGATACCACTGTGTCTCTTAGAAGTAGAAGCCCACACCGCTACAAAGAAAATGGCGCTTTAAACCCCAAAATTACTAAAACCCTAGAAAAACAAAGCAAAGCAGTGTCTCTTTGTGGATTACGAGAGCTCGTCCCAGTTCTTGCTTGCTTTTTTGGGTTTCAGGCCTTGCTTGGGCGACAGTGGAGAGGGATTGATTTTCTAGTTTTTGCATGCTTTGTTGCAGTTAGAAGGGGCAAAAAAAAGAGAGAGAAGCAAATAGTGGTATCAATCTCCTCCTTGGATCCAACCTCAGAACCAAGGTATCAAATCACAAACACCCATTTGTTTTTTCTTTGAATTACATCTTCCTTGTTTTCTGATTAAAATTTTCTGTATTTGTTCTGAAAACCTATACATTCAAGAAGAAAATTGTTCTTAAAAATCGGTATATATTGTTGTTGGATAATAAAATCTGGTTTATAGTTTCGATCATTTTGAAAAGTTTTCAACCGTTGAGCTCTGATAACTTTACTGGCACTTTCCTACTTAATGGGTATGTATGTTTGCCGAGAACATGTTGGAAGAGATGAGAATTCAGTTACCCCTTTTTACTTGACTTCAAATTGTGACTTTCTCATATCCTATTTGAATCCTTGGAACTTTATATTTTAGCCTAGTAGAACTAATTGTATTATCTGATTTGACCTCTCTGACAATTATTGGAGCAATATAGTGATCATGGGCTGTCCATAAATATCTTCTTCTTCTTTTTTCTGAAAAAAAAAAGGAAGAAACCAGAGCCAGTGAGCAAAATGGTGGTAGGGCTTAGAGAATTCACTGCAAGAGTTGAAAGAGATGGTGTTGACGAACCAATTCTGGATGCTGTGAATGGTGAGGAGCTGATGCATGTTCAGCCTTGCGTTTCTATTGTCTTTGGTAATCATGCTCCTGAGTCCCCTGGCACTCTCTACATCTCCACCAAGTACGCCATGCTTTCTCTCTCTGAAAATTTTATCTATTTGTCTGGGTTAATTTAAGGGGAAAGACCGAAAGAGTAAAGAAAACAATATGTCAATATCTAAAGAATGGGGATGGGTAACTTTTTTTCCAAAAAAATAGTGTCCATTCAAACAGTTAGTGGGGATTTTGCAGGCAAGTGGTTTGGTTGAGTGACAGTGACAGGGCTAAAGGTTATGCGGTGGACTTCTTGTCTATATCACTGCACGCTGTATCCAGGGATCCGGAGGCATACACCTCTCCTTGTATATACACTCAGGTATACACTTTTGTTTCATCAATGTACTCCAGCAGAGATATAGGCATCTTTATCTTGTTTGAAATGTACTTGGTCAAAATTGTCCTTCCATTTGTTTGGTGTGAAACTTCAGTTTGTAAGGCATTTTTATCTTATTTTCTGAACCTTTAACCTCCTTCTTCATTTCTTTCAATTTGATGTCAATTCTTTTTTCTTGTGCTATAAACTCTGAATAAGTTGAAATGTCTCTGTTGTTTTGGTGAGTTTTAGGATCATATATGTTAACCTAATTCTGCAAACGCTAAAAAAAAGTGCATAAGACAGTTGTTGACTTATTTTTTTATCAAGGTTTGCATATCAAAACCATATGTTGTGCAAGGTTTAAGATTGTTGGTCCTGACTGATCATTAGCTTCAATATGTAATTTCAATTTTTTGGCCATTTGGTGCATGGTTTTTCTGATTAATTTTTTTAACTTTTAAGATTGAAACTGGAGCTGATGACAACGAGTCTGACGGCTCAGATTCAGAAAGTAATGATGGTGTCTTAGATTTGTCCAAGATAACAGAAATGAGGCTTGTTCCTACAGATCCTAGCCATTGTATTCTCTCTCTCTCTCTCTCTCTCTCTCTCTCTCCCCCCCCCCTTCCCCTCTCTTCCATCTAGTAGCTATTTTGATTTTTCTTCTTGTTAGTATTTTCTGTAACTAGCATATTGATTTTGTGTGGCAGTGGATTCTCTGTTTGAGATATTTTGTGACTGTGCTGAGCTTAATCCTGAACCAATTGAAGGTTTGTACAATCTCTAATAGCACGTGAATTCTTTTTGTGAATTCTGAATGAATCATATTCACTTCATTGGTTGCACCCTGATATTGTAATTCTGTTGTGTCTTTCTTTAGAAGGAGACGAAGAGCATAATTGGATTTTTAGTGCTGATCAGATGGAAGATGAGGCAGCAGGTATGGTTGGATCAATTAGCAATTGTATCTTTTTATGTGTCCAGTTGTGTTATTATGTCTGATATTTTTGTTTTGACTATGATGCTATTTTCAGGAGAAGATTCTGAGTGGCCTGTTATTCAAAATTCTTCAAACTCAATTGGTCAATCTAATGGGGATCATGACCTAGCTCGTAGTGTGCTTGAGGTAGGCCTGTGAAATATCCCATTTAATCTGCAATAGAGTTAGCCCCTTTGTATGGTTTCTTTTATGAGTCGAGCAGTAGCATGCGATGTTGATGACATTTTCATCTTCTTTGCAGCTTCAGATCAATGATCAACGCTTTGAGGATGCAGAAGAAATGGAGCATGAGAGTGACAATGCCCACCATTGAATTTCTCTATTTTCAATGTTTCATCTTCAAGTGTTGCCTTTAACCCATGTCCAATTTGTTATGCACACTGGAAGTCTTGCTGTACATGTGAACATTGTTGTAACTTCATTAATCTTTGTGACACAAGTACTGGTAACAGTGTTGTCTTATCAGCTACCTTTTAACCTTTCTAGGTTTCATCTTCAAGTGCTACTTTTTAGTTTTTAAAAGCTTGAACCCAATGGATCAGATATTTGACGTTAAGAACATGTCTCTGTAGTTCAACCTTTTCCAAACCTTGTAAATGCGATTTTAGACTACTTCACTAAGCTATCTTGCGCAGTCTACGAAGACTAGTTGAATTCNTAAAATTAATATTTTAAAAGAAATTAGGTATTGGATGGGCCATTGACTAAAATGTAATTTCTTAAAATATATCATTGACTATTATGGGATATGAAATTATGCATTGACCTATTTGTAATTTAGAAATGTTTTATTGATTTATTTGTAATTTTCTATAAAAAGTAGAGGAGGAAACTGGGAAGGAAAAAAATAAAATAAAATGAAAAAGAAAACAAAATTGGTTTTTGTCTGCAGAAGCCTGAAGCCCAAGAACGAACCCAAGTAGTATTTAGCCCAGACTCATGAGTGGAACCCAATAACAAGTTTGAACATGACCCGACCCGTCCATAAGACAAACGGTCAAACACACACCTGGCACAGATGGTGGCAAAACCCTAATAGACCATAATATATAATCTCACAAGACTTTGCTTGTCCCTCCCATTGCTTCGAGAAAGAGGTAGCAGAAGCCGCAGCTCCCGACCTCCTTCCTCACTCCCATCAGACAGGTCTGTCTCTCTTTCTCTCTTTCTCTCTTTCTCTCTTTCTCTCTTTTCCTGTCTCTCTCTTAGCTTAGATTAGTGAAGGGATTAGAGATTTCTGATTTGTTGTCAATTTGGTTTAATAATTAACTGAGGAAGTGCGTGGTAGTAGTTTTTGTATAATTTTTGATAGCTTAGATGTTATATCTTTGATTAATCGTTGCATAATTATTTTGATATAGAGGAAAGCAAAGAAGTAGCTTGTAAACATGGCTTACGCTGCGATGAAACCAACAAAGCCAGGTCTGGAGGAACCCCAGGAGCAGATCCACAAGATCAGGATCACTCTCTCTTCCAAGAACGTGAAGAACCTCGAGAAAGGTCTTTATTTTTGCGTATTCTTTTTATTTAATTTATGCCCATTTCATTACTATTTCTTATTGTGTTTGTTTTTGGTCTTTATCATTTGGTTTTCTTTGCTATACCCATTTCATTTTTTGTGCTTTTAATTGGAAATGGACCGCTATGTTAGTAATTACTTTGTTAGGGTCAGTTTTACCACCTGCCCATTATCTATGGTTCAAGTCATATTTTATAGCTTCATGTGTGTTATTAGTATAAATTGAACATTGGAAACGTTGGGATAGTAGCAATTTTTGTAAGAGAAAACTGTTGGGGGGCTAAGGTGAGCAGAATGAGTGTGTACATGTAAGACTTCTCTTCATTTCTTATGGTAAGGTAATAAGTCAGACCGATGTGATACTTTTTGAAAGAATTTGGTTGGTCAGTCATGTGTTTGTCCGAGCTTGATAGTATAACCCTTATTTAATTGCTTCTTCATATGGTCAATGTGGGTTTATCTACCATTATTTCTACCCTGGTGTTATTTTAGCTTATATAGATTTGCTCAGTTGAATAGTTGTTTTATTCTGTTGGTTTGATATCTGTTCTGTATTGATAGTTTGTGCTGATCTGGTTCGTGGTGCCAAGGACAAGAGGCTCAGGGTGAAGGGCCCAGTGAGAATGCCGACCAAAGTTCTCCACATCACCACCAGGAAGTCTCCCTGTGGTGAAGGTAGGCTTCAGTGTGAAATGTGCTTGTCATAAGCTCATGTCTTGATGGATAGCTCTTAGCATCATTATTTTCCTACTTATATTCTAGTGTATATACTATAATGCTTTATTCTCAAAAAGAGCTGGGAGCTCTCTAGTTTATGACGATTTACACAAGTATATAATTTGTTGCTGACTGTGGTTCTGTACCTGAACATTGATTGCAGGTACCAACACATGGGACAGATTTGAGTTGCGAGTTCACAAGCGGGTTATTGACCTCTTCAGCTCTCCTGATGTTGTCAAGCAAATTACCTCCATTACAATTGAACCTGGTGTGGAGGTGGAGGTCACCATTGCAGACTCATAGATGGATGCATTTCTAGTTGTCCTAGTTAATTGGAAATCTTCCCTGATCATGTTTGTTCTTTTCTTATTTTGAGATTAAAGACTTGTAGTGTTGTTGCAATTTTCTTGAGATGATGTTTTGAAATGGATATGTACTCCAATGAATATTCTAATATTAAATAGAAGTCCTTTTGGCAGAAGGCTTTAGCTTTCTTTTCAACATTTATTGCGTGAGTGGTTCAAATAATTTAATGATAGAGAGATTTAAATTGGCTTTTGATGCTCGCTAATGGGCGAAACCCAAATCTAAGTAATATGCTATTTTTAACTTGTTACCGTTGTATTTCTTTTGCCCGAGTTTCCGATAATGTTGTTTTAGAATTACTTTAGATTTTTTATGTGTACTCCCTAAAAGTTCACTTTGCTCCAACAAATTTTCATTACAAGAATCCCTATTTAAGCCTCAAATAAAAAATAAATTTAAAAAAAAAAACTGAAAAAACCCTGAAAGGCCACCCCTCCTCTCCTTTCCGGTGACCACTCAATGCTGGTGACTTCCCCTTGTCTGTGGGTTCTTTGTTATTTTTTGTTTTAAGAGTGAAATAAATAGCTTTTTTTAAAAACCCTGAAAGGCCACCCCTCCTCTCCTTTCCGGTGACCACTCAATGCTGGTGACTTCCCCTTGTCTGTGGGTTCTTTGTTATTTTTTGTTTTAAGAGTGAAATAAGTAGCTTTTTTTAATAAAAATTTGTTGGAGAAGCATTTTAGGTATATATTAACAAATCAGACATGTAGCTTCACCACGGCACCACCTCTTTACCTAAAAAGTTGAATGGTGACAACGTAACCATAATTGTAGTTTCTAATGATTTTTAGCCTCTTGGTCACATGATTTTTAAGCCTGTCAGCCTAAAAAGTTGAAAAAAGTGACAACTTAACCATAATTATAGTTTCTAATGAATTTTAGCCTCTAGGTCACATGAGCCATGCATGTTCCAGCTGATTGCATACTGCTAAAGAACTCATCAAACCTACTTATCCATTGTGGCTTTAGCATAAATGCTCTGCTTCTCATTTCTACAGACTCCAAGATATGTGTCTATCTAACCTAACAAATTAAGCAAGCAAATTAAGAAAACCTCCTATATGGATGTCGATGCTATCATTCACGCTTTCAAGAAAATAAACTGGAAAAAAACTGGAAAAACATTGTATTGATTAATTAAAATTGATGGGTATAACTAATCAACAATTTAAAACATAATTTCACTAATCAAACACTGTTCCTCTTTGCTTGGGAAAATAATTAAGATACCAATTTACAAAGTTCCTCAACCCCATTTCCAAATCTGTGGTGGGCATATAACCAAGCTCCCTCTGCGCCAAGCTTATATTAGCATGAGTAAACAACACGTCCCCATTTCTGGGCATTGGTAACACAACCTTCTTAGCCTCCACCCCAAGCAACCTCTCCAATACACGCACAAGCTTACCCACCGGAACCGGCGACGTATTCCCTAGATTAAAAACTCTCAATTGCGCCGGACTCGTGACCTTGCCACCACTCCCAGTACTCTTCTCCGCCGTGTCCAATGCAGCCAAGCTACCCTTAACAATGTCATCAATGTAGGTAAAGTCCCTGGCAACAGAGCCATGATTAGGGCCTTCAAACACCACTATATTCTTCCCTCTCAAAATGTCCCTAGTAAAAGAAAAATAACTCATATCGGGTCGGCCCCACGGCCCATAAACCGTGAAAAACCTAAGCCCAGTAATGGAAAGCCCATAAATATGATTATATGTGTGGGCTATTTCTTCACCAGCTTTCTTTGTTGCAGCATACAAACTGGCCGGTTGGTCGGTACGGTCTTTCTCCGAGAAGGGTACTTTCAAGTTCAGTCCGTAAACGGAACTCGACGAGGCCCAAATAATAGCGGGTTGTGGGTCCTCTGATTTACAGGCCTCGAAGATGTTTACGAGCCCAGCAACGTTGCTGTGAATGTACGAGTTCGGGCTTTTCAGCGCGTAGCGAACACCGGCTTGAGCGGCCAAGTGCATTACGTGAGTGAACTTCCCCAAGCGAAAGAGATTGACGAGCATTTCGGAGTCGTTGACGTCCCCCTCTATTACGAGCACGCCGTGTCGTTTTAGCAGATCGCTACGAGCGAGCTTGAGCGACACGTCGTAGTACCTGTTAAAGTTGTCTAGTCCCACGACGCCGTCCCCGCGCTTTTTTAAAGCCATCGAGACGTGCATGCCGACAAAGCCGGCAGCGCCGGTGACGAGCACCGAGAGGCCGCCGGCGGTGGTGCTGTTGTGGTGGCGCGGTTTGGCTGATTGTAGGATGAGGTCGTCCCAGTCGGGTTGACTCGGGAGGACTCGGCGAGTTGAAGAGGAAGATGGGGTTTTGAGAAAGAAGAAGAGGATGAAGATTAAGATGGCGAACCAGAAGAAGATGAGCTTGGTAATGGAGCATCGGTAGCGGTATCGATGACTGTGTATGGGTTTGTCCATGGCAGCGCTGCTCAATTTTTTTTTTTTTTTCTCTTTTTCTTGTTTGGTTTAGTTTATTGGGTTTTTAAAATGTTGTGTGGGTATTTGAAGTGAAGGAATAGAGGGTTATTGGGTATGAGATAACGTGAAACTCTGGGTTTTTGGGTGAAAGAGGAATTTGGTTTGTCTTCATCTTCTTACGTGTACTTAATTTTTCTGTATTTTTTGTGTACTTTGTGCTTTTTCGGTTGATGAGGTCATCTTTATGGTCCTATCTATCTATAAACACAGAAAGAGAGTGCCAACTGATGGAATGGGACTGAAGGATTTGGATTCCCTGTGTGAAAGGTAATGCTTTCTGTGTGCCAATGATAGTCTTAAGAGGGAAAAAGGATTTCTGGGGAGAGAGACAGTTTGCAAATGAGTTTAATTAAAGTTATAATATAGTTAATTAAACAAAGAGTGGAAGAGTAAGAAAAGAAATAGAAATTTAAGGAAAAGAACGATATATATGCTATTGAAATATGTCTTGTATAGTGAAGTTGGATTAAGATTGTTTCAGTGTTTCACATCTATAAAGCTTTCTTCACCCAAAAAAAGAAAACATCTTGGGGGTGTACTGCTCTTTTTGGGGGATGCTAACATGCTACAATATTGCTAGCTGGTGCTTATAATATTTGTAGGGTTGGATCAGACTTATCACTTATGTTTAGAGGCCTCAATCATCTACCTGGCCTCTGTCCAATGGGCTGTATATTACTACACCCCAAATAGGAGAAGGGCTCCACATTCATCAACAACCCAATTACCAAGCGCTAATGAACTGGATTATGGATCCACAAATTCATAATGAAGATAAAATGGTTTTTTTTTTTTTTAGGTCAAGAGGATAAATGGTTCAAAACTCAGGCTTCATCCCTAAACTGTTGAAGATATTTTTGGTGAAATGATTATGGGAAAATGTGCAAAGAGGTCCAATCAATTGACATTAAACAAAGTATATATTCATCATTTACCAAAAAATGAACACCAACTTTTGTATAATGACGTGCCATTAAAATGATGAAAAATATTTTGCTCACTTTTGCTGGTGGGGAAAATAGCTCTCTAAAATGATAGGCATATATAATTACTATACATTTTATAAGCAAATTAAGCTACATGGATATGCTTATGTTTTTTTTGGGCTAGTGTGGACATGCTTATGTTAAATCTAGAAAATCATATTTAATGGGTTCAATCACTTTTATCTTTCCTTTCCAAAAACGAATATGTATATATATGTGTTAAGCCTTCGGTTCTGTTACCTCATTAACCATCAGCTACAGTTTCAAATATTAATCTAGCTATGAGCTCCAATTCAAAGTCTCCTTTTTCCAAGAGCTTTTCTCTAATGCAGATCAATCGGAGCTTTTCTTTTGATACAAACTATCGGGATACAACGCATGTATCATTTTTTTAAATTTGCATTGCATTTTCTGATGAGTTCAATTGACTATTCCATTAAAATAAACCAAATCTAAAATCTTAATTTCAAGACTAGTGTGTCTAATTGGTGTGTACATTGCATTTCATATAGTTAGTATCTAAGAGTAAAATATCACACCATAACATCATGAGATTCATATATATTAATTTTGTCTAGGACAATGCTTGAGTCCTCAAGCTTGAGGACCAACTTTGTCCTCAAGCCCGCCAAAAATCATAATTCCCTCATGCCGGCTCAAGATCAAAACCGTTCAATTTTT
>QANT01008381.1:513-24419 GCA_003254885.1 Purshia tridentata | reverse complement strand
CTTCTGTTTTAGGAAGAACTTGAAAGAGAGGGCATATGGGACTTTGATCGCTTGACTCGCCCATATATTACACAGGAAGATTTACAGGTTACTGAATTTAACTAGTCATCTATAATTTATTTTTCATAATTAGTTGTCCTTTTCCTTTGATCCTTTTGATTTTACCCTTTTTTCTTTTGTACACTACCTGCTCTGCATTTATTCTCCTATCTAAGTCTTTTTATTCTTCTAATTTTTACTTTCTTGTTTCAGGATAAATTTGGAGATTCGTGGACTATTATTGCCTTAAATTTTCTGAATGAATATCAGAACAACCGCTATGAGGTGAAATTTATTTTTTAATCTTGAAGTTTTTATCTGTGCTTTCATTAATAACCACTCACTATTGATCTCTAATCTTGAAGTTTTTATCTGTTCTTTCATTAATAACCACTCACTATTGATCTCTGGTGGGATTTCTAGCATATTCTCAACTTTGGTTTCCATGTAAATGCACCTGAAGAAAATGTGGATGAATTAATTGATATGGTCATATAGGTACATGCTAGTGCTTCATGTTCAAATCATGGTTTAGTAATTAAAGTTAAATAATTTAAACTGAAGATAAGGTCTAAGGGTTTGGAGTGCCCTTATGGTTAAATTGTTCTTAACCAGATCCAAGCAGTGAGCAAGAATGAAAATGTTGATGTTGGCAGAAATATCATTATCCAGATTTATGGAAGTCTCAACATATATGGAAATATCGGTAAGAACTGATCGAAATGATGAAAATTTTGTCCGTGTATGAACAAAGTAAAATAATTTAATAGAAAAAGGTAAATTATTCAACATGCAATTTAGATTTTAGGATACCTAAGAACTAATCAACTCAGAGGCCAAGATTCTACAATCTACATGCATTAAAAAAAAAAAAAACCTAAAAAGTAAATCTATGGATAAAAAAACATAAGACATAATCTTGAACAAAAATTTCAAAACCAATGATAAAGTTTGTCAGCTTACCACCAGTCTAAAAATCTTAAGCTGTTAGGATTTGGCCAACAATTGTTGTATATTCTAACACTTTCCCTCGCATGTGGGTCTCTTCACCATTAAAGCCTAAAATTCGGAGTTCAACTTATATTGGGATGACGCAATTGCAGGGCTCTTAACTCCAGATTACCTTCTCTAATACCATGGTAAAGTTTGATATCCAAAAGCTTAAGCTGTTAGGTTCTGAGCTACCGATGTTTTATAGTCTAACATAATTTGAGGGACAAAAAGGTTGAAGCCTCATGTCATGGTTCGTGAGCCGCTATCCTGTTGACAAAGGAGACAGTGAGGGTTTGTAAGATGAAGGAGATGGAGGAGATGGAGGAGATGGAGGAGAGAGGCAACGATAGGAGACTTGAGATTTGAAATGAAGAATAAAAGATCAAGCTTAAAGGAGTGGAGGGTTTCAGTCTTTGATAGAACATAGAAGAATTGAGGATGGATAGAGGGCATGTTAGAAGATTAAGGAGAGAGGGCATATGTTAGGTTAGGGATTTCATATGCGCTGGGAAAGAAGGAAAATATGAAGGTGTGGTGGATGGTCAGAGAGGGTTTGGAGGTGCGGTGAGAGGAAGAGGAAATTGGTGATTCTGGGAATGATAATGGATGTTATGCAGATGAGAAGAAAAATTGAGAATATGGTCAGAGTAGAATTCATTTGTACTAGGATACTGGAGTAGGAATTACCTTGAAAGTAGTTGAATATATATTGTAAGAATTATACTATCACATGGCCAGCATTAGCTCTAGTGGTGCGGTGCTAATCCTTCATTCTTAAGGTCAAGGGTTCAAGTCCTCACCAATGTTTTAAAAGGTGAGGTGTAGAGGCAAGACGTTTTATAACCTACAAGGCGAGACATTTTATATCCCGCAAGGCGAGACGTTTTATATCCCGCAAGGCGAGGCGTTAGCCTTTCAAATATGACTTATTACGATTAATATATATACATATATATATATATATATAAAATAGTCGTCATGGAGGTGAAGTGAGAAGTGGAGGGGAAGGCTGCAACTGGGTTTCTATTGGGTGGGAGGGGAAATAGGGTTTGGAAGTTGCGGGAGTGGGTCTGTCATTGTGTTTGTGTCTATCAGGTGTACTTGGGATGAAGAAGAGATTGTATGAAAAGAAAACGGTGCCCTTTAATTTAAAAAACACTCCAGGAATGAAATTGACGCATCAAGATCACTAGAGGTTATTGAATAGGATTTTTTTAGGAGTCTCATAAGTCTCGATGTCATTAATGCTTGGATATATGTTGTCTTCTTGAATATACAAGAATTCATTAAAGCTGATGTTAAAGTTATGCATTCTAGAAAGTATCCCACACATCCTTTGCAGTGTCGAGTTGAATGAAGTTGACCATGAGATTTGGAGTCATAGAATTGATTAGCCAGGATTTCACCAAAGCATTTTCAGCCTTCCACTTGCCAAGCCTTGGATCCCCATTCTGTGGTTTAGGAGAATCCCCAAAAATATAACCATATTTCTCACGGGCAGCAATATGCATCTCTAGCACCTTCAACCACAATCGGTAATTGGAACCATCAAGCTTGATTCCAATTTGAGAGGAAGATTCATGTTGAATAATGAGAGGTGAAGGGTCAGATTTTACACCAAGTTCATTGTCGCTTTTCTCGCCCATGATGACAGTAGAGAACTAGATGTTAGGAGTAGAAAAAAGGGGTTTAGGGGATAGTGTTTGGTAGAGGTAGCACAGCCACTTAGCTATGAGAGAGGAATGGAAGAGAAAAATAAAATAAAATTTGGGTACTGTAGCAGGGGAGGCACTGTAGCGGCTGCACACTGTAGCAGCGGAAAATTTTTCTTTGAGAAAACAAACCCTAGATCTCTAGGGCTCTGATACCATGCAGATTTAGAGAATTGAATTGTTATATTCTTCTCATATTGAGGTGTTTATATAGATTTACAAGAGTTCCTAATTAGGCTAGGAAAGCAAGAAAGGAAAGAATAACCTAGTCAACTATTACACAGCTAATTACAGCTAACAGGGAGTCTAAGAGTCATGGTTTTAAATCTATATAATTACCCATGTAAGTCTGTCATTTGGGGGAATGAACAATACTCCGATAATTACTTAGTTCTTGTGAGTGATTCACAATTCCAAGGTGTGAGGCCTTGTTCTTAACTGAGAGTGATTCCTAGTCACTATCATAGGATCCAACAATCTATTTTCATCTAAATTTCCTTAATTCTTATCCTTCCTATACTGTTCTACATCAACAATAAAGCTGGAATCCACTAGCAATCTTTTCGCAATCACGACCTCATTGTTCAGATTTCAATTGACTTGTTTCGAGCTACTACCACTTTCTTTGTTTCCATAACTAGCTTTATTTGTTTATGATTTTTGTATTCTTTGAATTGACTGCCTTCTTGTATTGCATCAGTCCGCTTCACTTTGTCAAGAACTCGACCTCCAGTTCTCCTTGAAACGAACTTGTTCATGAGCATACATGAAGCCTGATAAGCAAATAACTTCTTTAACTTGTGGACAATAAACTTTCTCATACTTGGAATATGCAACTCAATAATCAACTTCTATCTTGACTAATTCTTCTTGCACCCAAATTTGCTTGTTTGGTCAAACATGGATTTTAATCTTAGCTTAAGTGATGGTCTTTTCCAATTTGGCGATGTCACATACAACCATGTCAGTTATATTACATTGATTCATACCCTTCATGAATGATCTTTTATTGCTTTTCATCTTTAGGAATTCTTCCTTTTATTCTTTCTGTTTTCCATATTCTTTTCTTTTTCAAAAATTTTCACAACCCGGGTTTCATTTTCAGCTTTTCAATTGACATCTTCTAAGCCTACTTTCACCTGTAACCGGTTCTACTAAATTGGGTTCCTCTACTTTAGAACAACCATTCTTTGTAGACAATCCCTTTGAAACTAATGTAATCTTCCGCGAATCCCACCTAAAGCATATAAGTATTATCTTGTCTATTGTTGGAGCCATCAACTTCATACTACCATGGTCTACCGAAAAGAATGTGAGTACCATCCATGTCAGTTATGTATGCATATAAAATTTTCTCACTATGTTAGTGAAATGAATTCGAAATTATTAAGTTGTGTGAAATCCATTACTTCAGAATCAGTCTTATGGCATATTTTTGCTTTTAATATTTTTCTGTCATAGTAGGCCAAGGAATCTTGCATTGAATTATTTTTGCCTTTCTATTCATGATTATCAGTTTAAGGAGGACTGCAACACTCAGAAAAAAATTGCTTCCAAGCTGAAGTCATTTAAAGAAGGGTCTTTGTTTCAGAATGAAGACAAAATACGGCGTGAGCTCTTTGATCTTATACAGGTAGCATTTTTTTATCAAAGAGTTGCACAATATGCTGGAAGCTTTTGTTGTTAGTAATTTTTTTTTCTTAATTGTTGATGCAGAATATAGTTCTTATAAGAGATCCAGAAAATCCAAAGAACTTCTATCCTCGCTTCAATCTTGAGGACACTCCAAGTTTTAAGGATTTGGATGACCACAGGTATTTTAGTTATTTCGGTATCAGGAAAATGATTTTAGCTTAGTTTGTCATGATTCTCTTGATGGAGAAAGAATAGTTGGTTACGAGAACTAAAATATTTTTTCATTGTATTCACTTCCAACATAGAATCTCATTGCAGTTGTTGTGTAATACAGCAAAAATGTTCTGAAAAGATTATACTATGATTATTACTTCCATCGGCAAGAAAATCTTTGGCGGCAAAATGCTTTGAAAACACTGCCTGCTCTGTTGAACTCATCTGATATGCTAGCCTGTGGGGAAGATCTGGGACTTATTCCTTCTTGTGTTCATCCTGTATGTTTGCTCAACCATTCACAACCACAATAAACACTATAAACCCCACCCTGATTCCAGTGGTCTTTACTCATCTTTATGCTTATTTATTTTGTATTTTGATTAAAGGTGGTGATTTTGTGAATTGTTATTTGGATTCAGGTGATGCAGGAATTAGGATTAATAGGTTTACGCATTCAACGTATGCCCAGCGAACCTGGTTTGGAGTTTGACATTCCTTCTCAATACAGCTATATGACAGTAAGATCATGTGTCATATTTATTGCCTTCATAATGATGATAATATCATGTGTCATTTCTATTGGCTTGAACAAGGCTGTTCCTCTTGCGTCATTTTACTATTATGTGCTTTTTGTATAGCATCTCAAGGCACAATCTTCTCCTAGAAGGGTGCTATTGAGAAGATCTAGCATCCAAAAAAAGTGACAGTGGAAGATATTAACTTGACCTTGTGAAAAGCTCCAAAAGCAAAATGGACCCATACATTGAGAAGAGCTACCCATCTAAAAAAAGTGACTGAAAGATATTAACTCTACCTTGTGAAAAGCTCTAAAAGCAAAATGGATCCATACACTCTCTTGTAGTTTTTAACCGTAGAAAACTTGATATTTCTAATGTTGTCCTTGTAGAGCATTAATTTTTGAGATTTGGTATATTGTATTTTGGTCATATGGTTCAAATGCATGTACTTCAACATTTAGGGATCTTCATCTCTTTTGTCATTGGAATGCGGTTATATTGGTTAATGTGGATGAATATATTTCAGGTGTGTGCTCCATCATGCCATGACTGCTCAACCCTGCGTGCTTGGTGGGAAGAAGATGAAGAAAGAAGGCAGCAATATTTTAAGAGTGTCGTGGGGTCTGACATGTTGCCACCTAGTCGCTGTGTTCCAGATATTGCGCATTTCATCATAAGGCAGCATGTTGAAGCTCCATCGATGTGGGCAATTTTCCCTCTTCAGGTATTGTGATGGACGTCTTAATCTGTTTCTGTACATTCTCCACTGGATATGGAACATTGGGGGGATTTGTAAAGGATACACCCATGGGAGTGCAACATAAAACATTTTGAGCTTTTGGATCCTATTCAATTACGTGTTATACTATATTTTGTACTGCATATGATGGTATATATTTTGTTTTATGGACTGGTATGTTATGGTATATTGATTCTGCAATTTTTTCCGATTATTAGGATTTGTTAGTGTTGAAAGAAGAATACATGACACGACCTGCAAAAGAGGAGACAATCAATGACCCCACAAATCCGAAGCACTATTGGAGATACCGTATGTGAAGATTATGATTTTTAAGATTCAGTTAACTAAGTTGGATTTGCTTTTTCTTGTTTGTATGCAAGCTGTTCTCCTGTTTTAAAGATGCCACAATGCATTTTGAATTCATGATTTCATTTTGGTATGGCACACTCAGGCGTACATGTGACAGTGGAGGCTTTGATTAAGGATAATGAACTAATATCAACCATCAAAGATCTTGTACATGGGAGCGGAAGATCACATCCAGGGGGACAGGCTGAAAAACAAGTGAGCAGGAAGTCAGCAGTTGCAACCACAGAGAAGCTGCAGAGTGGCAGCAGCACTGTAAAGGGGAACCTGTCAACTCCGTTAAATGGAGTTTCGTGAGAGGAGACCATGGCTGTTTGCCGATGGTATGTACACCATAGTTAATAAGTCCTCCGTATTGTGGCAAAATAAGGTAACTATTGGAAACTTTGTAATGCAACCAAAGCAGCTAATAAGCCGACTGTCAACAAGAATCTGCATATCAGCTGCTTGTTGAAGTCTGATTATCTTTCAACGACTATCCAAACATTAGAGATAAATATGATAAATGTGTTGAAGTTGAACCATCGTGCCCTATGAGGGGGCATCTCCATTCTCCATCAACTTTCCTTATTTTTTTATTTAACAAGCTAAAATAGACTTAAAATAGCAAAAGCTAAGTACTTTTAAAAAGTGAGTCACAAAAGTCATTATGCATTCCTCTTAATTTTTTTACTCATAAAATTAATTTTCCAAATTCCCCTTTCATTTTTAAGCTTCTAGACCCACAAGAAACACTCTTCTTGGAAGCAAAGGCAGTGGCGCACCGTACTTCCAGAGCCCAAATTCTCATAGTTACGATTAAAGAAACCTGAGACGTGGTTGTAATCTGAACTGCTGAAGACGACAATCCTTGTATATGAGTGGGTTCTTATGGATCCGTCTGGTGTCATGGTAAATCTTGTTCTCTGATTATCTTTCTTGATCTCCTGGGTTTGGGGAGGTCAAGGTCGAAGGGGAATTGAAAACGGTGACATCCATAAAGGTCTTGCAGTCCATGTGTATGACCATGGGCGAGAACCTTCCTTGCCGGGGACTGTGAGCAACAATCTTATAAGTTTCTCAACATTCACACTCATGGAAGCACTTAGAAATTGATGTTCCTATAATTCATTATACCACAGCCATCTTTGATTTCCAAACGTAAAAGAACACAGAGTCAAAATGATGTTTATCTATTGCTTGGCTGCGGACAAAAGAGGAAACACTTCGCACAAGAAAAGATTAGAAGCCTGCTAGTCTGCCACTTCAGGCACTTAGTTTGGTAGAACTACACATTTTCTAGGCCCCAAACAGATCGAAAGACTAAACATTAATACACATGGCAAGATGAAATCGAAGTTTAAACACATAACTAAAAGAGAGGGATTTGGATTTGGATTTGAGCTCTCCAAATTCAAATTCACTTATATGGATTTATTTAAAGGAGTATTTGAATTTGGCTCAAATCTAAGATAGATTTTAGTGGATTAAATCAATAAATTTAAAATACCTTCTTCAACTAAGTATTTGAAATCTCACCATCCTATTTTCTCTCTCTCTTCCCCCCACCTCTGGCCACAACTACTGGCGACCACAACCGGCCAGCTTCAATGTACTTTTTTGGAAATCATCAACCAAGCTAAACCTATAATTATGTGTGTTTGTCTATTTTAAATATTTATTATATATTGCTAAATATATGAAAATTTAATTTTTTATTCTTAATCATATATTTAAATTCTTAAATTGTCAAAAAAAAAATGGAAATACTCAGTGAAATTCTTGCCTTTAAATTTTGTATCAAAAAAATAGAATTTCAAATTTAAGGATTTCAATTACATGGATTTCAAATGCATAAATTTGAAATCCAAATCTAAATCCAAATTTAAATTCAAGAATCCAAATAGGCCCTTAATTTGATAAACTAAATTTAAAAGGATTTTAAAAGAAAGAAGGGAGTGCAGATGATTTTTTGGGAGCAATAACCTCTTCCTACAACAATATTCCATGTTTCGGCTGGTAATAAATTCTGTAATTATCTTAATCATGTGGTTGTCCACAATCTTATTTATCTCTTGTGTTTATTTAGAAGATAATTGTGTTGATACTTATAGAAAGTTCAATTCTATGTAAAATATGAGACTTTGGGAGCACAACTTTGGTCATCTTAAAGCTATATATAGAGGCATTATCCTAATAGAAAAATTACTTTATGAATTCTCTCATCTCTTCTCTTTTATTTCATAACACGTCACTTATGCAATACCCTTCCAGTATTCTACATGAAATACATACGCATGGTTTTGATCTCCCACAAGGACATACACTAAGGGGTTGTATTCAATTAGGATTTTAATGGACTATTGTAGAGTTTTTAAAAGTCAATGACTTTGATGGAGTTAATTAATTTTTAATGACTTTTATAAACTCTATGTAGACTTTGGCAAAATTCTGTATAGAGTTTTAATAGAATTTGCATGACTTTTCTCATAGACTTTGATGGATCTTTATAGACTTCTAATAACTTTCGGGAATTTTTTTGCTTCTCATGTGATTATCCTTCTTCCATTACTGTATGTTTGTTTGTAGACTTGTTAATTGTGCAGAAGAAGAAGACCAAACCCACATATATGCACGTGTACAACACTTTCATGTAGAGCTTTGTTAGTGGACTTGATTATCGGTATCTTGATCTGGTTACTCAACAGGTCTACATCTCACGGCATGTAGTGTTCAATGAGGCTCATTTTCTGTTTGCACAGCCTACTGTTACCTCTAATACTCCTTCTGTTGAGCTCAAAATCAGCCCAATGACTTCACCATCGGTATACTAGCTGCCACCTCAAGGGCCAACCTATGCTCTTCCAAACAATGGGGCTCTCTCCCCACCTCCTTCTTCGCCTTTTGCTCCAGCCTTTGCTCCGGCTACTGATGCATGACCACTTGTTCTAAGGCTGGCATCATTACTCCAAATATTTGCATTGATGACACTGTACGATATCCATTGATTCAAGCTCACTCCATTATGCTTGCCGCTTCTACTAAACCTATTTCCTTCTCATTAGCAGTTAAATTTCCCGAATGGTGTCATGCAATGAGTGAGCAATTTAATGCCTTCCTTAACAATAAAACTTGGTCTTTGGTTCCTCCATCTCAGTCTCATAATGTTGTTGGTTGCAAATGGGTGTTCTGTATTAAGCGTCAGTCAGCTGATTCCATTGAATGATATAGGTTTGCCTTGTTGCCAACGACTTTCACCAACAGCCCGGTGTGGATTTTTGTTATACGTTTAGTCCAGTGGTTAAACTAACCATTATTCGCACTGTTCTCAGCTTTGTCTTCTCCATGGGCTGGTCTTGACGTAAAAAATGCTTTCCTTCAAGGTTGTTTGAATGAGGATACATACGTGACACAACCTCTGGGCTTTGTTAATTCTGCCAGACCTTAATACCTTTGTAAATTGTACAAGGCGCTCTATATATGGACTTAAACAAGTGCCAAGAGCTTGGTTTTCCCGTTTGAGCTCCTTTTTGCTTTGGTTAGGGTTCACTCAAACATGGGCCGACTCCTGTCTCTTTATCTTTAGGCACAACTCTCAGGTAGTCATTTTGCAACTGTATGTTGATGATGTTGTACTTACTGGCAGCCATGACTCGCTTTTACTTAGTTTCATCTCTCGGTTGGGTAAAGAGTTTGATATAACCGATTTGGGCACCTTGAGCTACTTTCTTGGTCTTGAGGTCACCCCTATTGCTCACGACATCCATGTCTCGCAACTCAAATACACTTTAGATCTTATTAAGAAATATCACCTACATGAATGCAAGCCGTGCTCCACTCCAATTGCGGCTAAGGTTCAACTAAATATGACTGATGGTGACCCTCTCCTTAATCCTATTGAGTTTCCGCAGTAAGTGGGTTATCTCCAATATCTCACAATTACTCACCCGAATATCTCCTTTGTGATGACGATGAGCTTTTTTATTATAATATTTTTAATTTTATAAATTTATTACTGTATAGTTGGGTATAAAAATAATGTTATGTTCTATCATTTGACTTTGTACCACTAAAAGATTTGGTCGTATCCTTGAAAGATAACCCAAAAAATCAAGGGAATACTTGGATAATTAGTTTATATAGATCCTTCCTAGTTAAGACCATACATAAAAATGACATTGTCATAAATTGACAAGATAATATTTCCACTAATTCATCAAAAGAAGGGGTATCTTCTAAAGTCAGAATTGATTTTCCTTGATATCTAACATAATGTTACGAGAAAAAGAATTCTTTTCCTAGGAAATATCACTTGCATGAATGCAAGTTGTGCTCCAGTCCAATTGCAGCTAAGGTTCAACTAAATACGACTGATGGTGACCCTCTCCTTAATCCTATTGAGTTTCTGCAGTAAGTGGGTTGTCTCCAATATCTCACAATTACTCGTCTGAATATCTCCTTTACCGTTAACAATATAGCACAGTTCATGAGTGCTCCTCGTTCTCCTTACCTGGTTACGGGAAATAGAATTCTTCGTTACTTAAACGGTTCTTTTGACTTTAGCTTGTCTATCTCTAAGTTATGTGGCACACCGACTTTGTGTGCCTATTCATATGCGGACTTGGCCGGTTGCCCCACCTCTTGTTGCTCCACTACATGTTATCTCATCTTCTTAGGTTCCACTATGATATCTTGGTGTTCCAAGAAGCAGCCCATTGTCTCTCGCTCTGGTGCAGAGTTTGAGTATCACTCTTTATTGCATGCTTGCGTGGAAATTGTGTGGCTTACTTTTATTCTTCATGAACTTGGGTACCATGTGCAATTTCCGGTTCACCTCTTCTGTGATAATATTAGCACAACTTATATGGCAGCCAATCCGGTCTTTCATACTCGTACTTATCACATTGAATTAGACTATCACCTTGTTCATGAGCGTGTTGCTAATAGTATTTATAAGGTTCTCTCTGTACTTTCAGTTGATCAAACAGCAAACTTATTGACCAAGGCATTGTTCAAGCAAAGGTAGCTATTGCTACGTTTTAAACTTGTCTATCTACGGACGCCAAGTTTTAGGGTGAGTGTTAGAGAACATAATATGGTAGCATTAGGTTCCTAGCCTAATTTGGTTTTAGTGAGCATGGGAGGCCACCATTCGTCCCCCTAAGTGCCCTCTAAAGGAGAGGTGGGGGGTAATGTTGTGTGATGCCCAACCAAGCGTGCTATTGGCCTAATGGCTATGAGCGCAATTTGTGTTCAAAGACTCGATGGTTCACGGAATTCTACAATTCACACCAAGTATTGCATTTCGCTACGTTCTTTATTGATTTGAGAGCCAAAATATTATCATTACCAAGAGTAGTTTAATAGACCCAAAAGCCTCACACCCCCTTACTCCCAGTTGATTGAGACACCGACCAGCGACGTCACTAAATTGGGAAATTAATAGAGTGACGGAAAGAAGGGGAAAAAGAAAGGGTTGTTGGCTAGATGACGGGATGGATGAGGTGGTGGCGTGGGGCTGGATTGTGATGACGATGAGTTTTTTTAATAATTTTTTTAATGTTTTTAATTTTTAATTAAGAAAATTTATTACTGTATAGTTGGGTATAAAAATAATGTTGTGTTCTAGCATTTGACTTTGTACTACTAAAAGATTTGGCCATATCCTTGAAAGATAGCCCAAAAAATCAAGGGAATACTTAGATAATTAGTTTATATAGATCCTTCCTAGTTGAGACCATACATAAAAATGACATTGTCATAAATTGACAAGATAATATTTCTACTAATTCATCAAAAGAAAGGGTATCTTTTGAAGTCAAAATTGATTTTCCTTGATATCTAACATAATGTTTTAAAAGATCTTTGAAAACCCATAAGATGGTTGGAAAATCATTTACAAAGACTTCTAGATATTTGATTTTTTCATAGAATGTATTCGCTTAAAAAATATCAAAGAGATAAATTGTAAATGAGAAGATTGCTTACGGAGAAAAGTAAGATGGACACTTTCACAATCATTTTCCCATATCACTACAACACTTAATTCACAGCCTAAATTGTTTGGCTCAACTTTATGATTTTTATCTTAACTAAGAATTAAAAGAAGAGTTTGAATACTGATACACTCACACATAAGTTGAACACACACATACATGATAGTTGCACCATTGCATTTTTATTGGGGACATGACATTAACTTAATTTAGGTATAATAAGACAGAGATGTATTGTGCAAAACACAAGCAACACCTACCTTCAAGAGTTCAAACTAGCTTGAGTTCAGTATATATATATGTATTTTTTGTATATGTTTGTTCTGTAGGGAGCAACTGGCCTGACCTACCACCATTTTTCTCTCAACAAACGGCTCCCAACTCATATCTTCAAGTAGTTAAACATGGCTGCATACCTATAGTGACGGTTGGGGTGACGTTATTCAAGGTCAAGGACTTGTATGGAATCACATGGATTTTTACTGCATCAGGTTGTGCTATCTTCTTCTTTTTCCGTCTTCCCTCTTAATTTGGTTATTTGTTTTTCCGAAGGCTTTTCTTGTGTTTACAAAACCATTGCTTTCTAAGTTTAACTACTTGGAGATTTTGTGTTATAATAATAATCTAACATACAGCCTCCACAATCCACATTCAAATGTACCAATTGTAGCATATCATTTTTTGGAGAGTTGGTTTGTAATAAATATATCTTAGGATTTGATCATGCAAATGTTTAATTTAAGGGTGACTCACAGTTTAGTCCATTTTATAGGTCATTTTTAGACAAAACCCATAATGGTATAAAAAAACTTACTAAAGTCCAAAAAAATTTTCAGACATTTTTTATTTCAAAAATTCCCTAATATTATCCTAAATCTAATGAGATTTAAACCATAATATTATCATATTATATTAACCTAATATTATTCTACTATTATTATATTAATTAAATTATTCTAATTAATAATACTATATTATATTATCATAATATTGTTATAATATTATCCTAAAATCCTATACCATAAGGGCCCGTTCGGTATTGATGTGTGGTGAAAAAAAATTGATGTGAGGTAAATCGATTGAATGTTTCTTAAACTGTGTTTTTAAAAGTGTTGTGAGTGTTAAAAACAGTATTAAAGTGTTTTGTAAATTTTAATATTGTGTTGTAGATGTGTATAATGACCAATTAGACATGATACTAAAAATGGTTTTTATTATTATGTTTGGTAAAATAAGAGTGCTTTCATTTACTTTCGTACATTTTACATTTTTTTTAAAAAAATATCCACTTGATTTATATCGTTTGTCATTGTATTTTGTTAATTAAAGGGTAATTATGATTGTTTATATTTTGATGAAGCTTTTGACTCATAAAAATAAGGCGTTATGATAGTAGAGATTGATTTAGATGCAATCAATTTTTAGTTTTAAAAAAAAGAATGGGTGGGGAAACAAATATTTTTATTTTTAACAAAATATGAACAAATTTGCTTCTAACTTTATGTTGAAAACCTTTGATAAATTAAAATTTTAAACTAATTGTTTTAAGAAATTGAAAACTTGTTTCTAATAATTTTCTTTAATGAACTATATATTTTACACTTGACACAAATTAATGATAAAACTAAGAAGGTAAACAAAAATTATTCAATCAATACTCACCCATTTGTATATAAATTACTTTAATGAAAATATATATTTTAAACTTAACTCATAAATTGGCTAAGGGCAATTTCGAAAGTTATGGCTACTTTCCCACACAACATATTTGGAAAGCACCTCTTTAACTGCTTTACCCCAATCCCCAAAATCTACTTTTTTTCATCCATATTTTCAAAATAAGCAGATTTTACTTTAATGAAACACCAAAAACTGCTCTATAGTAGAAATAAGCAACTTTCCAAGGCAACTCAACTGCAAATTGGATGCTGAGCCCAAAATTCTAGACTTAAAACCTAACATGCTACCTCTACACGCGACATTCAAATGCATCAATTGTATCATATCATTTTTTGGAGTGTTGGTTTGTACCAAATATGTCTTAGGGTTTGATCAGGCAAATGTTTAAATTATTTCATATTGATTACATAAACAAATATTATCTTTGATAATTTTAAATTAAAAGATATAAAAAAAAGATATATCTTGAATAATTGTTTTAATTAAAAAATGTAAAAATTAAAGATGTCCTAACAGATATTATGTTCTTTAATTTTAAAATTAATTCATGTTAATTATCTTAACTTTAAGCGATAATATTAGCTAAAATTCAAAAAATTACGTATAAGGGTATGTTTTTTGGACTTTATATTCTAAAAAAATGAATTTAACCAAAAATTTAAATAATTATATTGTTTAAGTTCGAAAGACACTATTAATTTGGACCTACGTCTAATTATCTCTTTAAAGAGATTATTGTCATGTCACTACACGCCTCTCACACTTTTCCCATATTTGAATTTTCTTATAACACACCCCTCCCATTACCAAGATACCAATATCTCATTAATCTTACTAAATTCTCACTACACATCCTACCAACACATCTAAACTACACACCCACCCCCAAAATGTGATTTAAAAAAAAACAACGAGCAAAACAAAAAAAGCTGAAAGTTGAAACCAAGCCAACACCCAGCTCTATCATCCCTCTATCTCTTTCCCTATCTCTCCTCTCTTCCCTCTCTCTTCCCTTTCTCTTTCCTTCTCTCTCTCTCTGCTCATTGCCAGATCAGTGGACTTCTCTGATCTTGAGGCTAGGTGGGTGAGTCTGGGCACTGTGAGCTAGGGTGGTTGCTGATCTTGATGAGGTCGGCGACCTGCAAATGGTTCAGTTCCAGTCTAGCAAAGGAAGAGAAAGTGAGAAAAAGAGAGAGAGAGAGAGAGAAAGAAAGAAAGAGAAGGAGGAGGATACGCTGACAGTGAGGGTTTCTGTCATGTCCCAAAACAGGGCTTGGAAGAAATGACACTTTTTGGGGCACTTGACAGCCATCACGTCGACTATCTAACCCAAGAACATGTCACCAAGTCCTAGCAACACAATTCTAGAATTAAAACCAACGTAAGGCTTGTTTGAAAAAATTTGGATTGGATCAGAGAGAACAGTGCATAGCGGAAATCATTTTAAAATTACTTTAAAATGCAATTTAAACAAAGCCAACCCACGCGGGTAAGAAGTTTTACAAAAATATTCTTAAAAACAACATGATGTTCAAAGAAGTCATGCTTGACTGACGATCCCAAAGTGAGTACCAACCAACTATTCAAAAGTTGTTCTTGAAACTTACAAACAAACGGAAAGACAAATTGAACTTATAATTGATAGAGTTCAATAAAGCAACCGACTCGACAAAATGGGAAAGAGACCTGAGGATGCCCAGCAAGATATTCAAGTGTCTCGCCCCAACCAACTAATCGAGATCGTCTACCGGAAACTGATATGCAAAAGAATGTAGTATGTGGTAAGTATCACAAATGATCATCGCTTCCTCTTGGGGGACCCTGGCTGGGTTTGAAAATAATAGGTCAAAATATTATCACAAATGATCATCGCTTCCTCTTGGGGGACCTTGGCTGGGTTTGAAAATAATAGGTCAAAATATTTAATAGGTATAGCCAGTTGGTAATGAAAATCAGTTAAAAAGATTTCACCAAACAAAAACCAATATCAAAGTTTAATCGTTGAAAATCCACAAAACTTTTGCTGATACGTATGCAGTTTTCTCAGAACGTTTTAGGGGTCCCAAATATCATTAATTGATGATCGATCATGAACAACCAACTACACTTACCAAGCACAAAGCAAGATAATGTAGCGAGAGTATCCATTACTACAGGTAGCACCCCTTAAGCTAGCCTCCCCAAAAGAATAAATCGACTAGCTCGTCCATACATACCTCTTCCAAAAGTTTAGGGGATCGAAACTCAAAATGAGCGTACAATTGTGACCCTTAACTCTCAGATCATTAACAACAATCCAAAAACCATGCAATATAGCATACAAATTAACGATGCAGAGTTCGCAAGTAACAATATTTAATAGCATAAATATATGCACAAAAATAGTCCCAATAGTCAGGGTGTGAGAATCCCCTACCTGGTGTCCAAGCTTAACATTTTTGTATTTCCACAGCACCAAAGTCCTCAAATTCGTCTCTGGGAAAACTAGAAATCTAAATCCGACAGAAATCCAATTTTAGTAAAAGTAAGTTCAATAGAACTTCGGCAAAGTTTTAACAGAGTTTCGGAAGAGTTTCGGCATGACCTTACTTTTCGGTCATGTCTTCTCAGAAAATCCCAGAAACTTGTTTACTAAGACCAATTCTTTGTATTTTTGGGACTTGGGTTTCTACTTAACCTAATTTTATTTTAAGTCTGGAGGTTTTCACCAAAAATAACTCGGGTCTCCAAATAATTCCACGAAAAATCCTACGAACTCGTGAGATTAAGTACTATCTATCTATGGCCTCAAAACAACAATTTGACTTCTGGAATTTTTATGAAAATCCAAATTCACCTAAAATAAATTCTGAAAAATCAAATAATAGCCCAAAATAATTATCCAAATTGGAAAATCCATAACTTAATCATTCTAACTCCAAATTCAACTAATCAAACGTCGTTACTCACAACAAATTAAGCTCTACGCTAGTGACGTCAAGCTTTAGTTACTAGTTCTTCAAAAAAATTCTAACTTAAGCAAAAAGTAGAGTATTAGAAAAAGACGGAATCTTAGAGTTTCAACACTGACGACAAGGGTGGTGGTGGGAGGAGGCTGGCAAAGGTGTGTAGTTGGGTATTTTTTATTTGTTTTGTTATTTTCTTTTTTTCTTTTGTTCTTTATGGTAATTTGGTTTTGAGTAGTTTTTGTCATTTCATAAAATAGATTGAAAAAGTGCATAATGAGAAGAATATGGGTGTTCAAATAGCAGCCGTTACGGTGCTTTTTGCGTGGATGAGTCAAATCTTGTGTCGTATTTGACTGGTGTAAAAAAAAAATCAAGAAGTCCAATATAAGATTATGCCTTAAGAATATTCATAAAAAAAAGCGTTCTTCGAATTTGAAAAGAATCCGACTTTCTGTCTTTAAAGATGATGCTGTTAGTGTCTTTCATCAAATACTGAAGTGGTTCTGATTCATTTCCTTCGTGACTGAAAACTGAAAAGTGAAGAGTGATAGTGAAAACAAA
This sequence comes from Purshia tridentata, assembly GCA_003254885.1. Taxonomy (NCBI): domain Eukaryota; kingdom Viridiplantae; phylum Streptophyta; class Magnoliopsida; order Rosales; family Rosaceae; genus Purshia; species Purshia tridentata. Next base: position 7,034 of record QANT01008381.1, on the reverse strand, counting down.
CAATGACAAATATATCAAAAATGTCCGAAAATAGAAAAACGTTGGCGCAAGATTCGCACCAAAAAAAGAGGGCATGTGAAACCAACCCACAGGGAGAGGGAGAGGGAGAGGGAGAGGCAGAGGGAGGAGGGAAAGAAACGAGAAAAATAAAACTTAAAAAAAAAAAGAGGGGAGGGGATCGAAGGAGGTTGGGGATTGGGGTGGTTGAAAGTTGAAGTTATAGTATTATTATCAAGAGTGGGGGTGGAGATCATATACAGGTTTAAACAAAATTGGGTAACAAACTGTTCTCTCTCACGCTCCCCTTGCTGTTCGTCTCCCTGAATGCCTTGCCAGTGTTCAGGGTACGTCTCTCTTTCTACCTCTTTATTGTTTCTTATATATGTATATATATATATATATATATATATCTATGTGTGTGTGTGTGTGTCTGTGTGTGTGTATATATATATATCTATGTGTGTGTATAAGTGATTAATAATGTACAATCTATTGTATATTTGCTCTATGTTTCAGAATATCGTGGCGATTTATGTGCGGAGGAGCGAGGGAATAATAGGTTGGTTTTTGATTTCTAGCTTATAATTCCTTTTTCTTGTTTAGTTTTGTTGCTGGAGTAATTTCTGTATTGTTCTTAGTCTGAATTTCTGGGTCTACATTCTGCATAATATGCAGGTTCTGATGGATTCTTCCGAAATGGAGAGAAGTTGGGCTATATCTTTGGCCATTCACAAATTATGGGAATGAATCTAGCATACCATATTTGCCACCTGTATGCCACTCTTTGGTGAGATAATTTTATTATTTTCTTCACCAATTTTAATCTATTTTCATGTCTTACATAAACTTTGTTTTATATTAATGCTCATGAAACAACTCATGTGCAGTGTGAAATCTCTAGAAATGAAGATGAAGGGTCTTATCATCGACAACATTTATATCTTCATAAGCTATGTGAATGAATTTCTTTTGAAAACCTTGCCTTTCTAGATTAGCTGATTCTAGTTTCTACCAGTAAAGTTCCATTGGCATATAAATTGACATAAGAAGGGCTGGAAATTTCAACACCAAATTTTTTCATATGAAATACTGGCAGTGGCTCAGCGATCAACACTGGCCAGTGTCATCTCTTTTTCCGGACAGTGCACGATTCTTAGTTCTTAATTAGAAAGACCCTTTACATGACAGGGGATTTTCTAAAGATAACGAGATGTGACCTAAATAGATGGAGAAAATTGTCATCAACGTTGGTTGCTCATTGATTATTAAAATATTAGTACGGTTCACAATTAACATGCCCCAGTATGCAATTTTGGTAGCAAAAAGAATTTTATAACTGAAAGAAATCTTATTTTAAAGAGAATTCTTGTGCGTTCAATTTTTGTTCATTTTCCTTACTACATAGTTGATTTTTTTTCCTCTTTTATTTACATCTAGTGATAGAAATATGAGCACTGCTTTATAATTGAGTTTGTAATTCAGACATGCATTTAGATGATTACAACAGTTAAAAATCTTTTCATATTTTTCATATTACATCTGAAATCTAGTTTCCTACTATCAGCAAATTAAATTGAGATATTTTTCTTAATGCATTTGCTTTTCTTGGAAACAGATGTAAAGTTTGCTTTTGTTAAACATGCAGATAAATGATGCTTAATCTCCCAGGAAAGACTAATTCTCAGGGGATCTTTTGAGAAAAAGTCCCCTGGCATGCACTGCTTCCATTCTTACCTGCATGAGATTTTTTAAAATGGCTGTAGCAGTTGATCAACATCATGGATTCAAGCCATTCAGCCGATCCCAGCGATGCAGATTACAATCCTACACTCAGCTCGATCAGGGCATACTTGCCCACTCCTTAAAACATGCATTCAGAGGTGATAATTTTCACAAAAGCTTCTCCACCCCATGTCTATCCCGTACCACTGCATTGGAGGAAGAGTTTGACACTAATCCAAGGATTGAGATTCTTGGTGGCAGCAGGATACCTAGGGTACATGCTCTTGTAGTTGAGGTCACCATAGCTTTGGCTTCCAGTGCTGATCTCTTTCCGGTGTTAAGTGGACTAGGGGGTGCCTACTTCGTATGTAGTCAAAATGGTGACACTATTGCTGTAGCAAAGCCCATAGATGAAGAACCTTTAGCTTTCAACAACCCTAAAGGCTTTGGGGGTAGGATGCTGGGCCAACCTGGTTTGAAACGCTCAGTTCGAATTGGTGAATCTGGCATTCGTGAATTGGCAGCTTTTCTCCTTGACCATGCTGGATTCGCTGGTGTTCCTCCAACAGCTTTAGTAAAAATTTCTCATGTTGCATTCCACATTAATAAAAATGCAGCCACAATTTCAGCTACACCCTATAAAATTGCTTCTCTGCAGCGCTTCGTGGATCACGACTTTGATGCAGGAGAGTTAGGTGCTTCAGGTTTCTCAGTTTCTTCAGTTCATCGTATTGGAATTTTTGATGTAAGACTTCTAAATCTTGACAGGCACGCAGGGAATATGCTCGTTAAGAAATACGAGCAGAACAATTATGCAGTTGGTGTGGCTGAGCTTGTGCCTATTGACCATGGTCTTTGTCTTCCTGAGTGGCTTGATGATCCATATTTTGAATGGCTGCACTGGCCGCAAGCTTCAGTCCCTTTTTCTGAGTCTGAAGTTGAGTACATATCCAATCTGGACCCCTATAAAGATGCAGAGCTTCTACGAGCTCAGATTCCTTCTTTACGGGAGGCTGCTATCCGTGTTCTGGTGCTATGCACCATCTTCTTGAAGCGGGCTACTGTTGCTGGGCTTTGTCTTGGTGATATAGGTGAAATGATGACACGGCAGTTCTGTGCTGGAGAAGAAAGATTGAGTGAATTAGAGAACCTTTGTTTACAAGCTAAGGCTTCCATGCCCAGTACAGATGATGAAAAGAAAGAAAAAATTGGAGAACTTGAAATATTTCAATTTGAGAATGATTGTAAAGAAGGTTTCGATGAGAATTTGGATATTCCTCAACTATTACAGAGCCATCCTGGAATAAGTAAGCCACCTAATATGTCAAGGTTTTCATCTGCAGGATCAATTACTGGGTCACCCAATGCATTTCCGTCTCCACTATTTGAGGAAAATGACCATAATTATGTTGATTATGATAAAAAGACTTTGAGCGGCAATAATGGTAGTGATGATGGCAGTACTAGTGATAGTCATAAGGTAGGGGGTATGATGAAGAGTGTGAGTTTCTCAGTGCATACTCTCAATTGTGAAACAGGAGCAATATCTTTTGGAGACATGAGTCAAGATGAATGGGAATTGTTCTTGGAAAGTTTTGAGAAGCTTTTGCCAGAGGTACTCGATGGTCCACAATGCTTGAACTTGAAGCAGAGGTTGGGAACTTCCTGCGAGTTCTGAGAAATTAATATTTTGAGCGAAGGAAAGGAAGAAAAAAAAATTGGTGAACAGCCTTGTTGCTTGCATCGAGTATGAAGTGACTGTATATTTATTGCCAAATGACGGTAGAGTAGATTGTAAATAAATACTAAAGGTATAAAAGGAAATGCGATTGGTGAAATGCCATCCTCTCCTTGTACCTTTCAATATTTTCATTATCTTCTATTGTTGCTGTACACTGACATAGAATTGGTCTTGCAGTTGGTTTTGCAAGGACTTTATTTGAGATGTTCCAAACGGTTGATATTGCTGGATATATGATTATAATATGAACTTTTTGCTATGAAATAGATTGATTGCATATGAGATTCATTCTTATTTATTTGTTTTTTGTCTTTTTTATTTTTCATTTTATATGTGGTAGAATTCATTAGAAACTACCCTGTCCTCCAAAGCGGAACTCAGGGCTTAGCTAGATATTAAATTCTTATGTTTTGGGGGGAAACAGATGAAAGATGGGCAGAATAACAGCATATGTTATAAAGATAGATTCAATCTTTAAGCTGGCAGATGATGAGTTAGTGGTTAAGCTTGAGGCTGCTGGAGGCTTTGGAGACTTGGTATTAATTTATGTTATTTTTTTGGCTGGTTTGTAACACGAAGTTGAGTAACTTTTTTAATTTTTTGGTTGGTCTGTAAGTTAAGTAGTTAACTTTGTTATTTTGTGGTTGCTGTAAGTTCATTACTAGAACTACTAGCCACAAAAAAAAAAAAAAGGGTTCATTACTAGAACTTATTAATTAGTTTGTGTTTTGCAGCAGAAAAATAATTGGGCTTAGGCCTAAGAAAACAAATGTGAGGCCCAAAAAATAATTGGGCTCAGGCCTAACACGAAACAATTAAACTAAACTAAACCAAAATCGGTTAAGATCTGGATTAGTTTAGTTTTCTTGTTTGTTTCACAATTCTTAGAATCGAACCGGACTGAGATTACACCTCCGGATTGCCTCACCATTTTAGGAGTAAACTGTGCCGAACTGGAGTGTACCCACCCCTAGTTAAATATGATATGTTGTTGTAGCTATTGTGTAATTGAAAAAAATAATAATAATAATGGGCGGGAGAAATAAAGGCTGGGATGGGCTAAGAAAACTTTAGGCCTAAATTTACATAATAAAATCTCACATCGGGTGGAGTACGGATCAAATTGTTGGGCCAGAAGCCTAAAACTTGGCTTCACAAAAATATTGGGCCCCACGGATATTTGAATTATAGCCGTTGGGATCTCAAACGGCTATTTTTCTGATACCGAGTTGTTTAAAACTTGAACATAGCCGTTTAAAAATCTCATAGTATTAAAAGCAAGTCATCGGCTTGGGTGTTGGATAAGTATCTGATTTGGAAAGCAGCAGAGATCTTGGAGTTGAAGCTAATTTGTTGCCTGATTTGTTCCCAATCTGTAATTGAATAAGGTATGCACAAGTTGTCTCAAAATTGTTGAGCTGAATAGATTGATTGAATTGAATTGAAGATACTAATTTTGTTTAATTATGCAGCATCCTGGTCCCTTGAGGCAGAGGCAAAAGAAAGATGAACGACCTGATGACGAAATCGTTCACCAACTATGTGGATCTAAAGAAGGAGGCTATGAAAGATTTGGACCTGGAAGCCGGCAATTTGGAGATGTCAATGTCATCCTCGACAAGCGACCTTGGTCTGTTTCTGGAAGAGGCCGAAAGGGTGAAGCAGGAGATGGGTTGTGTTCGGGACATTCTGGTTGGACTGCAACAAGCGAACGAGGAGAGCAAGAGTCTCCACAAGTCTGAGGCCTTGCAATCCTTGCGTAGCAGAATGAATGGTGATATTTTGAGTGTGCTGAAGAAGGCCAGAGCCATCCGATCTAAACTGGAAGACATGGACCGTGCCAATGCAGGAAACAGTAAAGGCACCCCAATTTACAGGACGAGAATTGCAGTCACCAATGGGCTGAGGAAGAAGCTAAAGGAGCTGATGATGGAGTTTCAGGGTCTGAGGCAGAGAATGATGACAGAGTACAAGGAGACGGTGGGAAGACGTTACTTCACGGTGACGGGGGAGTACCCGAACGAGGAGGTGATCGAGAAGATCATCTCCAATGGAGAGGGAGGAGGGGAGGAGTTTCTTGGGCGAGCGATTCAGGAACACGGGAGAGGGAAGGTTCTGGAAACAGTAGTGGAAATTCAAGACAGACACGACGCGGCCAAGGACATTGAGAAGAGCCTTCTTGAGTTACATCAGGTGTTCTTGGACATGGCTGTGATGGTGGAGGCTCAGGGTGAGCAGATGGATGACATCGAACACCATGTCATCAATGCTTCCCACTATGTTAAAGATGGAACCAAACATCTCAACACTGCCAAGGGTTACCAGCGAAGTAGCAGGAAGTGGATGTGTATTGGTCTCATTCTTCTCCTCATTCTCATTCTCATCATTGTCATCCCCATTGCTACCAGCTTCGCTCACTCTTAGACTTTCAATGTCTTCTTTTATTTCTCTCAATTACTTCATTCTTTTGTAATATCTTCTGGTATTATTCATTGTCAATTTGTCATCAGTTTCCATGAACCATTTAACCTGTTATTTCACACCTCTGCTCTGAGGTTGGAGGTACACAATTAAGAAACCAATTCACACAGCAAAACAACCAAGTTAACCAACCCACACCAATTTAAATACTTGATTAATACACCACAAAACTTAAGTCGATATCGAGCGAAAAATCTAAAATATTTATACACTTTAAACATAACATGGTTCCATTCCATATTACAGTCACATAAGCATGAGGGTCGTAACCCACCATGGACCATCATTCATTCCATCTTTTAAATTATTATTATTATTTTGTCAAATATTGCCGTTTCCTCTTTTTCATCCATCACCCGTCACTTGTTTGTCTTTTTCTTTCACGTGCTTTCTATTCAATTGGGATTTGGGATTGCCGTTTCTTTTCATTCATCAGTTTCTTCAACTTTGTCATTGCATTTGACTCTTTCAGAATCTGCTGCTTTTCTCATGACGACTCCACATAAATGCTATTAATTACCGTTTCATCTAGCAGCCATTACTTTAAAAAAAATACAAAAAGAAAAAAAAAAAAGGT